>CATORF010000162.1:0-165634 GCA_951804975.1 Anthophora plumipes | reverse complement strand
GTTCGTTGGATATGCAGAACAGGAGATATCTTGGTTTTCGTGGGGTTTCTAGCAGAGATATGCATTTTCTGCGATAATCTTGGTGAGACTTCTGTCCGAAGTATGCTTAATCATCGAGATCGCTCTATTCGAGCTATTTAATGCGAGAAACACGTTATCTGGTGTTTTCACCACTCCACAGTGCGTATGATATACAGAACCGACGATGTCTTGGTTTTCGTGGGGTTTCAAGCTCAGATATGCATTTTCTGCGATAATCTTGGGGAGACTTCTGTCCGAAGTATGCAGAAACATGGAGATCGCTCTTTTCGACCTACTGAATGCAAGAAACACGTTATCTGGTGTTTTCACCACTCCACAGTGCGTTTGATATGCAGAACCAGCGAAATCTTGGTTTTCGTTGGGTTTCAAGCTGAGATATGCATTTTTTACGATAATCATGGTGAGACTTCTGTCCGAAGTATGCAGAATCATCGAGATCGCACTTTTCGAGCTATTTAATGCGACAAACACGTTATCTGGTGTTTTCAGCACACCACAGTGCGTTTGATATGCAGAACCAGCGAAATCTTGGTTTTCGTGGGGTTTCAAGCTGAGATATGCATTTTTTACGATAATCTTGGTGAGACTTCTGTCCGAAGTATGCTTAATCATCGAGATCGCTCTATTCGAGCTATTTAATGCGAGAAACACGTTATCTGGTGTTTTCACCACTCCACAGTGCGTATGATATACAGAACCGACGATATCTTGGTTTTCGTGGGGTTTCAAGCTCAGATATGCATTTTCTGCGATAATCATGGTGAGACTTCTGTCAGAAGTATGCAGGATCTTCGAGAACGCTCTTTTCGAGCTAGTTAAAGCGAGGAAAACCTTATCCGGTGTTTTCACTACTCCACAGTGCGTTTGATATGCAAAACCGGCGATATTTTGGTTTTCGTCAGGTTTCAAGCTGAGATATGCATTTTCCACGATAATCTTGGTGAAACATCTGTCCGAAGTATGCAGAAACATCGGGAGCGCTCTTTTCGAGCTATTTAATGCGAGAAACACGTTATCTGGTGTTTTCACCACTCCACAGTTCGTTGGATATGCAGAACAGGAGATATCTTGGTTTTCGTGGGGTTTCTAGCAGAGATATGCATTTTCTGCGATAATCTTGGTGAGACTTCTGTCCGAAGTATGCAGAGTCATCGAGATCGCTCTTTTCGAGCTATTTAATGCGAGAAACAAGTTATCTGGTGTTTTCACCACTCCACAGTGCGTATGATATGCAGAACCGACGATGTCTTGGTTTTCGTGGGGTTTCAAGCTCAGATATGCATTTTCTGCGATAATCTTGGGGAGACTTCTGTCCGAAGTATGCAGAAACATGGAGATCGCTCTTTTCGACCTATTGAATGCGAGAAACACGTTATCTGGTGTTTTCACCACTCCACAGTGCGTTTGATATGCAGAACCAGCGAAATCTTGGTTTTCGTTGGGTTTCAAGCTGAGATATGCATTTTTTACGATAATCATGGTGAGACTTCTGTCCGAAGTATGCAGAATCATCGAGATCGCACTTTTCGAGCTATTTAATGCGACAAACACGTTATCTGGTGTTTTCAGCACACCACAGTGCGTTTGATATGCAGAACCAGCGAAATCTTGGTTTTCGTGGGGTTTCAAGCTGAGATATGCATTTTTTACGATAATCTTGGTGAGACTTCTGTCCGAAGTATGCTTAATCATCGAGATCGCTCTATTCGAGCTATTTAATGCGAGAAACACGTTATCTGGTGTTTTCACCACTCCACAGTGCGTATGATATACAGAACCGACGATATCTTGGTTTTCGTGGGGTTTCAAGCTCAGATATGCATTTTCTGCGATAATCATGGTGAGACTTCTGTCCGAAGTATGCAGAGTCATCGAGATCGCTCTTTTCGAGCTATTTAATGCGAGAAACAAGTTATCTGGTGTTTTCACCACTCCGCAGTGCGTTTGATATGCAGAACCAGCGAAATCTTGGTTATCGTGGGGTTTCAAGCTCAGATATGCATTTTCTGCGATAATCTTGGTGAGACTTCTGTCCGAAGTATGCTTAATCATCGAGATCGCTCTATTCAAGATATTTAATGCGAGAAACACGTTATCTGGTGTTTTCACCACTCCACAGTGCGTATGATATGCAGAACCGACGATATCTTGGTTTTCGTGGGGTTTCAAGCTCTGATATGCATTTTCTGCGATAATCTTGGTGAGACTTCTGTCCGAAGTATGCAGAGTAATCGAGATCGTACTTTTCGAGCTATTTAATGCGACAAACACGTTTTCTGGGGTTTTCACCACTCCACAGTTCGTTGGATATGCAGAACAGGAGATATCTTGGTTTTCGTGGGGTTTCTAGCAGAGATATGCATTTTCTGCGATAATCTTGGTGAGACTTCTGTCCGAAGTATGCAGAGTCATCGAGATCGCTCTTTTCGAGCTATTTAATGCGAGAAACAAGTTATCTGGTGTTTTCACCACTCCGCAGTGCGTTTGATATGCAGAACCAGCGATATCTTGGTTTTCGTGGGGTTTCAAGCTCAGATATGCATTTTCTGCGATAATCTTGGTGAGACTTCTGTCCGAAGTATGCAGAGTCATCGAGATCGTACTTTTCGAGCTATTTAATGCGACAAACACGTTTTCTGGGGTTTTCACCACTCCACAGTTCGTTAGATATGCAGAACAGGAGATATCTTGGTTTTCGTGGGGTTTCTAGGAGAGATATGCATTTTCTGCGATAATCTTGGTGAGACCTCTGTCCGAAGTATGCAGAAACATGGAGATCGCTCTTTTCGACCTATTGAATGCGAGAAACACGTTATCTGGTGTTTTCAACACTCCACAGTGCGTTTGATATGCAGAACCAGCGAAATCTTGGTTTTCGTTGGGTTTCAAGCTGAGATATGCATTTTTTACGATAATCATGGTGAGACTTCTGTCCGAAGTATGCAGAATCATCGAGATCGCACTTTTCCAGCTATTTAATGCGACAAACACGTTATCTGGTGTTTTCAGCACTCCACAGTGCGTTCGATATGCAGAACCAGCGATATCTGGGTTTTCGTGGGGTTTCAAGCTGAGATATGCATTTTTTACGATAATCTTGATGAGACTTCTGTCCGAAGTATGCAGAAACATCGAGATCGCACTTTTCGAGCTATTTAATGCGACAAACACGTTATCTGGTGTTTTCAGCACTCCACAGTGCGTTTGATATGCAGAACCAGCGAAATCTTGGTTTTCGTGGGGTTTCAAGCTGAGATATGCATTTTTTTACGATAATCTTGGTGAGACTTCTGTCCGAAGTATGCTTAATCATCGAGATCGCTCGTTTCGAGCTATTTAATGCGAGAAACAAGTTATCCGGTGTTTTCACCACTCCACAGTGCGTTTGATATGCAGAAACAGCGATATCTTGGTTTCCGTGGGGTTTCAAGCTGAGATATGCATTTTTTACGATAATCATGGTGAGACTTCTGTCCGAAGTATGCAGAATCATCGAGATCGCACTTTTCAAGCTATTTAATGCGAGAAACAAGTTATCTGGTATTTTCACCACTCCACAGTGCGTTTGATATGCAGAACCACCGATATCTTGGTTTACGTGGGGTTTCAAGCTCAGATATGCATTTTCTGCGATAATCTTGGTGAGACTTCAGTCCGAAGTATGCAGAATCATCGAGATCGTACTATTCGAGCTATTTAATGCGAAAAACACGTTATCTGGTGTTTTCACCACTCCACAGTGCGTTTGATATGCAGAACCAGCGAAATCTTGGTTTTCGTGGGGTTTCAAGCTGAGATATGCATTTTTTTACGATAATCTTGGTGAGACTTCTGTCCGAAGTATGCTTAATCATCGAGATCGCTCGTTTCGAGCTATTTAATGCGAGAAACAAGTTATCTGGTGTTTTCACCACTCCACAGTGCGTTTGATATGCAGAACCAGCGATATCTTGGTTTACGTGGGGTTTCAAGCTCAGATATGCATTTTCTGCGATAATCTTGGTGAGACTTCAGTCCGAAGTATGCAGAATCATCGAGATCGTACTATTCGAGCTATTTAATGCGAAAAACACGTTATCTGGTGTTTTCACCACTCCACAGTGCGTTTGATATGCAGAACCAGCGAAATCTTGGTTTTCGTTGGGTTTCAAGCTGAGATATGCATTTTTTACGATAATCATGGTGAGACTTCTGTCCGAAGTATGCAGAATCATCGAGATCGCACTTTTCGAGCTATTTAATGCGACAAACACGTTATCTGGTGTTTTCACCACTCCGCAGTGCGTTTGATATGCAGAACCAGCGATATCTTGGTTTTCGTGGGGTTTCAAGCTCAGATATGCATTTTCTGCGATAATCTTGGTGAGACTTCTGTCCGAAGTATGCAGAGTCATCGAGATCGTACTTTTCGAGCTATTTAATGCGACAAACACGTTTTCTGGGGTTTTCACCACTCCACAGTTCGTTGGATATGCAGAACAGGAGATATCTTGGTTTTCGTGGGGTTTCTAGCAGAGATATGCATTTTCTGCGATAATCTTGGTGAGACCTCTGTCCGAAGTATGCAGAAACATGGAGAGCGCTCTTTTCGACCTATTGAATGCGAGAAACACGTTATCTGGTGTTTTCACCACTCCACAGTGCGTATGATATGCAGAACCGACGATATCTTGGTTTTCGTGGGGTTTCAAGCTCAGATATGCATTTTCTGCGATAATCTTGGTGAGACTTCTGTCCGAAGTATGCAGAGTCATCGAGATCGCTCTTTTCGAGCTATTTAATGCGAGAAACAAGTTATCTGGTATTTTCACCACTCCGCAGTGCGTTTGATATGCAGAACCAGCGATATCTTGGTTTTCGTGGGGTTTCAAGCTAAGATATGCATTTTCTGCGATAATCTTGGTGAGACTTCTGTCCGAAGTATGCAGAGTCATCGAGATCGTACTTTTCGAGCTATTCAATGCGAGAAACACGTTTTCTGGGGTCTTCACCACTCCACAGTTCGTTGGATATGCAGAACAGGAGATATCTTGGTTTTCGTGGGGTTTCTAGCAGAGATATGCATTTTCTGCGATAATCTAGGTGAGACTTCTGTCCGAAGTATGCTTAATCATCGAGATCGCTCGTTTCGAGCTATTTAATGCGAGAAACAAGTTATCTGGTGTTTTCACCACTCCACAGTGCGTTTGATATGCAGAAACAGCGATATCTTGGTTTTCGTGGGGTTTCAAGCTGAGATATGCATTTTTTACGATAATCATGGTGAGACTTCTGTCCGAAGTATGCAGAGTCATCGAGATCGTACTTTTCGAGCTATTTAATGCGACAAACACGTTTTCTGGGGTTTTCACCACTCCACAGTTCGTTGGATATGCAGAACAGGAGATATCTTGGTTTTCGTGGGGTTTCTAGCAGAGATATGCATTATCTGCGCTAATCTTGGTGAGACCTCTGTCCGAAGTATGCAGAAACATGGAGATCGCTCTTTTCGACCTATTGAATGCGAGAAACACGTTATCTGGTGTTTTCACCACTCCGCAGTGCGTTTGATATGCAGAACCAGCGATATCTTGGTTTTCGTGGGGTTTCAAGCTCAGATATGCATTTTCTGCGATAATCTTGGTGAGACTTCTGTCCGAAGTATGCAGAGTCATCGAGATCGTACTTTTCGAGCTATTTAATGCGACAAACACGTTTTCTGGGGTTTTCACCACTCCACAGTTCGTTAGATATGCAGAACAGGAGATATCTTGGTTTTCGTGGAGTTTCTAGCAGAGATATGCATTTTCTGCGATAATCTTGGTGAGACCTCTGTCCGAAGTATGCAGAAACATGGAGATCGCTCTTTTCGACCTATTGAATGCGAGAAACACGTTATCTGGTGTTTTCAACACTCCACAGTGCGTTTGATATGCAGAACCAGCGAAATCTTGGTTTTCGTTGGGTTTCAAGCTGAGATATGCATTTTTTACGATAATCATGGTGAGACTTCTGTCCGAAGTATGCAGAATCATCGAGATCGCACTTTTCCAGCTATTTAATGCGACAAACACGTTATCTGGTGTTTTCAGCACTCCACAGTGCGTTCGATATGCAGAACCAGCGATATCTGGGTTTTCGTGGGGTTTCAAGCTGAGATATGCATTTTTTACGATAATCTTGATGAGACTTCTGTCCGAAGTATGCAGAAACATCGAGATCGCACTTTTCGAGCTATTTAATGCGACAAACACGTTATCTGGTGTTTTCAGCACTCCACAGTGCGTTTGATATGCAGAACCAGCGAAATCTTGGTTTTCGTGGGGTTTCAAGCTGAGATATGCATTTTTTTACGATAATCTTGGTGAGACTTCTGTCCGAAGTATGCTTAATCATCGAGATCGCTCGTTTCGAGCTATTTAATGCGAGAAACAAGTTATCCGGTGTTTTCACCACTCCACAGTGCGTTTGATATGCAGAAACAGCGATATCTTGGTTTCCGTGGGGTTTCAAGCTGAGATATGCATTTTTTACGATAATCATGGTGAGACTTCTGTCCGAAGTATGCAGAATCATCGAGATCGCACTTTTCAAGCTATTTAATGCGAGAAACAAGTTATCTGGTTTTTTCACCACTCCACAGTGCGTTTGATATGCAGAACCACCGATATCTTGGTTTACGTGGGGTTTCAAGCTCAGATATGCATTTTCTGCGATAATCTTGGTGAGACTTCAGTCCGAAGTATGCAGAATCATCGAGATCGTACTATTCGAGCTATTTAATGCGAAAAACACGTTATCTGGTGTTTTCACCACTCCACAGTGCGTTTGATATGCAGAACCAGCGAAATCTTGGTTTTCGTGGGGTTTCAAGCTGAGATATGCATTTTTTTACGATAATCTTGGTGAGACTTCTGTCCGAAGTATGCTTAATCATCGAGATCGCTCGTTTCCAGCTGTTTAATGCGAGAAACAAGTTATCTGGTGTTTTCACTACTCCACAGTGCGTTTGATATGCAGAAACAGCGATATCTTGGTTTTCGTGGGGTTTCAAGCTGAGATATGCATTTTTTTACGATAATCTTGGTGAGACTTCTGTCCGAAGTATGCTTAATCATCGAGATCGCTCGTTTCGAGCTATTTAATGCGAGAAACAAGTTATCTGGTGTTTTCACCACTCCACAGTGCGTTTGATATGCAGAACCAGCGATATCTTGGTTTACGTGGGGTTTCAAGCTCAGATATGCATTTTCTGCGATAATCTTGGTGAGACTTCAGTCCGAAGTATGCAGAATCATCGAGATCGTACTATTCGAGCTATTTAATGCGAAAAACACGTTATCTGGTGTTTTCACCACTCCACAGTGCGTTTGATATGCAGAACCAGCGAAATCTTGGTTTTCGTTGGGTTTCAAGCTGAGATATGCATTTTTTACGATAATCATGGTGAGACTTCTGTCCGAAGTATGCAGAATCATCGAGATCGCACTTTTCGAGCTATTTAATGCGACAAACACGTTATCTGGTGTTTTCACCACTCCGCAGTGCGTTTGATATGCAGAACCAGCGATATCTTGGTTTTCGTGGGGTTTCAAGCTCAGATATGCATTTTCTGCGATAATCTTGGTGAGACTTCTGTCCGAAGTATGCAGAGTCATCGAGATCGTACTTTTCGAGCTATTTAATGCGACAAACACGTTTTCTGGGGTTTTCACCACTCCACAGTTCGTTGGATATGCAGAACAGGAGATATCTTGGTTTTCGTGGGGTTTCTAGCAGAGATATGCATTTTCTGCGATAATCTTGGTGAGACCTCTGTCCGAAGTATGCAGAAACATGGAGATCGCTCTTTTCGACCTATTGAATGCGAGAAACACGTTATCTGGTGTTTTCACCACTCCACAGTGCGTATGATATGCAGAACCGACGATATCTTGGTTTTCGTGGGGTTTCAAGCTCAGATATGCATTTTCTGCGATAATCTTGGTGAGACTTCTGTCCGAAGTATGCAGAGTCATCGAGATCGCTCTTTTCGAGCTATTTAATGCGAGAAACAAGTTATCTGGTATTTTCACCACTCCGCAGTGCGTTTGATATGCAGAACCAGCGATATCTTGGTTTTCGTGGGGTTTCAAGCTAAGATATGCATTTTCTGCGATAATCTTGGTGAGACTTCTGTCCGAAGTATGCAGAGTCATCGAGATCGTACTTTTCGAGCTATTCAATGCGAGAAACACGTTTTCTGGGGTCTTCACCACTCCACAGTTCGTTGGATATGCAGAACAGGAGATATCTTGGTTTTCGTGGGGTTTCTAGCAGAGATATGCATTTTCTGCGATAATCTAGGTGAGACTTCTGTCCGAAGTATGCTTAATCATCGAGATCGCTCGTTTCGAGCTATTTAATGCGAGAAACAAGTTATCTGGTGTTTTCACCACTCCACAGTGCGTTTGATATGCAGAAACAGCGATATCTTGGTTTTCGTGGGGTTTCAAGCTGAGATATGCATTTTTTACGATAATCATGGTGAGACTTCTGTCCGAAGAATGCAGAGTCATCGAGATCGTACTTTTCGAGCTATTTAATGCGACAAACACGTTTTCTGGGGTTTTCACCACTCCACAGTTCGTTGGATATGCAGAACAGGAGATATCTTGGTTTTCGTGGGGTTTCTAGCAGAGATATGCATTATCTGCGCTAATCTTGGTGAGACCTCTGTCCGAAGTATGCAGAAACATGGAGATCGCTCTTTTCGACCTATTGAATGCGAGAAACACGTTATCTGGTGTTTTCACCACTCCACAGTGCGTTTGATATGCAGAACCAGCGAAATCTTGGTTTTCGATGGGTTTCAAGCTGAGATATGCATTTTTTACGATAATCATGGTGAGACTTCTGTCCGAAGTATGCAGAATCATCGAGATCGCACTTTTCGAGCTATTTAATGCTACAAACACGTTATCTGGTGTTTTCAGCACACCACAGTGCGTTTGATATGCAGAACCAGCGAAATCTTGGTATTCGTGGGGTTTCAAGCTGAGATATGCATTTTTTACGATAATCTTTGTGAGACTTCTGTCCGAAGTATGCTTAATCATCGAGATCGCTCTATTCGAGCTATTTAATGCGAGAAACACGTTATCTGGTGTCTTCACCACTCCACAGTTTGTATGATATGCAGAACCGACGATATCTTGGTTTTCGTGGGGTTTCAAGCTCAGATATGCATTTTCTGCGATAATCTTGGTGAGACTTCTGTCCGAAGTATGCAGAGTCATCGAGATCGCTCTTTTCGAGCTATTTAATGCGAGAAACAAGTTATCTGGTGTTTTCACCACTCCGCAGTGCGTTTGATATGCAGAACCAGCGATATCTTGGTTTTCGTGGGGTTTCAAGCTCAGATATGCATTTTCTGCGATAATCTTGGTGAGACTTCTGTCCGAAGTATGCAGAGTCATCGAGATCGTACTTTTCGAGCTATTCAATGCGACAAACACGTCATCTGGTGTTTTCAGCACACCACAGTGCGCTTGATATGCAGAACCAGCGAAATCTTGGTTTTCGTGGGGTTTCTAGCAGAGATATGCATTTTCTGCGATAATCTAGGTGAGACTTCTGTCCGAAGTATGCTTAATCATCGAGATCGCTCGTTTCGAGCTATTTAATGCGAGAAACAAGTTATCTGGTGTTTTCACCACTCCACAGTGCGTATGATATGCAGAACCGACGATATCTTGGTTTTCGTGGGGTTTCAAGCTCAGATATGCATTTTCTGCGATACTCTTGGTGAGACTTCTGTCCGAAGTATGCAGAAACATCGAGATCGCTCTTTTCGACCTATTTAATGCGAGAAACACGTTATCGGGTGTTTTCACCACTCCACAGTGCGGTTGAAATGCAGAACCAGCGAAATATTGGTTTTCGTGTGGTTTCAAGCTCAGATATGCATTTTCTGCGATAATCATGGTGAGACTTCTGTCCGAAGTATGCAGAAGCATCGAGATCGCACTTTTCGAGCTATTTAATGCGAGAAACACGTTATCTGGTGTTTTCACCACTCCACAGTGCGTATGATATGCAGAACCGACGATATCTTGGTTTTTGTGGGGTTTCAAGCTCAGATATGCATTTTCTGCGATAATCATGGTGAGACTTCTGTCCGAAGTATGCAGAGTCATCGAGATCGTACTTTTCGAGCTATTTAATGCGAGAAACAGGTTTTCTGGGGATTTCACCACTCCACAGTTAGTTGGATATGCAGAACAGGAGATATCTTGGTTTTCGTGGGGTTTCTAGCAGAGATATGCATTATCTGCGCTAATCTTGGTGAGACCTCTGTCCGAAGTATGCAGAAACATGGAGATCGCTCTTTTCGACCTATTGAATGCGAGAAACACGTTATCTGGTGTTTTCACCACTCCACAGTGCGTTTGATATGCAGAACCAGCGAAATCTTGGTTTTCGATGGGTTTCAAGCTGAGATATGCATTTTTTACGATAATCATGGTGAGACTTCTGTCCGAAGTATGCAGAATCATCGAGATCGCACTTTTCGAGCTATTTAATGCGACAAACACGTTATCTGGTGTTTTCAGCACACCACAGTGCGTTTGATATGCAGAACCAGCGAAATCTTGGTATTCGTGGGGTTTCAAGCTGAGATATGCATTTTTTACGATAATCTTTGTGAGACTTCTGTCCGAAGTATGCTTAATCATCGAGATCGCTCTATTCGAGCTATTTAATGCGAGAAACACGTTATCTGGTGTCTTCACCACTCCACAGTTTGTATGATATGCAGAACCGACGATATCTTGGTTTTCGTGGGGTTTCAAGCTCAGATATGCATTTTCTGCGATAATCTTGGTGAGACTTCTGTCCGAAGTATGCAGAGTCATCGAGATCGCTCTTTTCGAGCTATTTAATGCGAGAAACAAGTTATCTGGTGTTTTCACCACTCCGCAGTGCGTTTGATATGCAGAACCAGCGATATCTTGGTTTTCGTGGGGTTTCAAGCTCAGATATGCATTTTCTGCGATAATCTTGGTGAGACTTCTGTCCGAAGTATGCAGAGTCATCGAGATCGTACTTTTCGAGCTATTCGATGCGACAAACACGTCATCTGGTGTTTTCAGCACACCACAGTGCGCTTGATATGCAGAACCAGCGAAATCTTGGTTTTCGTGGGGTTTCTAGCAGAGATATGCATTTTCTGCGATAATCTAGGTGAGACTTCTGTCCGAAGTATGCTTAATCATCGAGATCGTTCGTTTCGAGCTATTTAATGCGAGAAACAAGTTATCTGGTGTTTTCACCACTCCACAGTGCGTATGATATGCAGAACCGACGATATCTTGGTTTTCGTGGGGTTTCAAGCTCAGATATGCATTTTCTGCGATACTCTTGGTGAGACTTCTGTCCGAAGTATGCAGAAACATCGAGATCGCTCTTTTCGACCTATTTAATGCGAGAAACACGTTATCGGGTGTTTTCACCACTCCACAGTGCGGTTGAAATGCAGAACCAGCAAAATATTGGTTTTCGTGTGGTTTCAAGCTCAGATATGCATTTTCTGCGATAATCATGGTGAGACTTCTGTCCGAAGTATGCAGAAGCATCGAGATCGCACTTTTCGAGCTATTTAATGCGAGAAACACGTTATCTGGTGTTTTCACCACTCCACAGTGCGTATGATATGCAGAACCGACGATATCTTGGTTTTTGTGGGGTTTCAAGCTCAGATATGCATTTTCTGCGATAATCATGGTGAGACTTCTGTCCGAAGTATGCAGAGTCATCGAGATCGTACTTTTCGAGCTATTTAATGCGAGAAACAGGTTTTCTGGGGATTTCACCACTCCACAGTTCGTTGGATATGCAGAACAGGAGATATCTTGGTTTTCGTGGGGTTTCTAGCAGAGATATGCATTTTCTGCGGTAATCTTGGTGAGACCTCTGTCCGAAGTATGCAGAAACATCGAGATCGCTCTTTTCGACCTATTTAATGCGAGAAACACGTTATCTGGTGTTTTCACCACTCCACAGTGCGTTTGATTAGCAGAACCAGCGAAATCTTGGTTTTCGTGGGGTTACAAGCTGAGATATTCATTTTTTACGATAATCTTGGTGGGACTTCTGTCCGAAGTATGCTTAATCATCGAGACCGCTCTATTCGAGCTATTTAATGCGAGAAAAACCTTCTCTGGTGTTTTCACCACTCCACAGTGCGTTTGATATGCAGAACCAGCAATATCTTGGTTTTCGGGTGGTTTCAAGCTCAGATATGCATTTTCTGCGATAATCTTGGTGAGACTTCTGTCCGAAGTATGCAGAATCATCGAGATCGCACTTTTCGAGATATTTAATGCGAGAAACACGTTATCTGGTGTTTTCACCACTCCACAGTGCGTTTGATATACAGAACCGGCGATATCTTGGTTTTTGTGGGGTTTCAAGCTGAGATATGCATTTTTTACGATAATCTTGGTGAGACTTCTGTCCGAAGTATGCTTAATCATCGAGACCGCTCTATTCCAGCTATTTAATGCGAGAAAAACCTTGTCTGGTGTTTTCACCACTCCGCAGTGCGTTTGATATGCAGAACCAGCGATATCTTGGTTTTCGTGTGGTTTCAAGCTCAGATATGAATTCTCTGCGATAATCTTGGTGAGACTTCTGTCCGAAGTATGCAGAGTCATCGAGATCGTACTTTTCGAGCTATTTAATGCGAGAAACACGTTATCTGGTGTTTTCACCACTCCACAGTGCGTATGATATGCAGAACCGACGATATCTTGGTTTTCGTGGGGTTTCAAGCTCAGATATGCATTTTCTGCGATAATCTTGGTGAGACTTCTGTCCGAAGTATGCAGAGTCATCGAGATCGTACTTTTCGAGCTATTTAATGCGAGAAACACGTTTTCTGGGGTTTTCACCACTCCACAGTTCGTTGGATATGCAGAACAGGAGATATCTTGGTTTTCGTGGGGTTTCTAGCAGAGATATGCATTTTCTGCGATAATCTTGGTGAGACCTCGGTCCGAAGGATGCAGAAACATCGAGATCGCTCTTTTCGACCTATTTAATGCGAGAAACACGTTATCTGGTATTTTCACCACTCCACAGTGCGTTTGATATGCAGAACCAGCGAAATCTTGGTTTTCGTGGGGTTTCAAGCTGAGATATGCATTTTTTACGATCATCATGGTGAGACCTCTGTCCGAAGTATGCAGAAACATCGAGATCGCTCTTTTCGAAATTTTTAATGCGAGAAACACGTTATCGGGTGTTTTCACCACTCCACAGTGCGGTTGATATGCATAACCAGCGAAATCTTGGTTTTCGTGTGGCTTCAAGCTCAGATATGCATTTTCTGCGATAATCATGGTGAGACTTCTGTCCGAAGTATGCAGAATCATCGAGATCGCACTTTTCGAGCTATTTAATGCGAGAAACACGTTATCTGGTGTTTTCACCACTCCACAGTGCGTATGATATGCAGAACCGACGATATCTTGGTTTTCGCGGGGTTTCAAGCTCAGATATGCATTTTCTGCGATAATCTTGGTGAGACTTCTGTCCGAAGTATGCAGAGTCATCGAGATCGTACTTTTCGAGCTATTTAATGCGAGAAACACGTTATCGGGTGTTTTCACCACTCCACTGTGCGTATGATATGCAGAACCGACGATATCTTGGTTTTCGTGGGGTTTCAAGCTCAGATATGCATTTTCTGCGATAATCATGGTGAGACTTCTGTCCGAAGTATGCAGAGTCATCGAGATCGTACTTTTCGAGCTATTTAATGCGACAAACACGTTTTCTGGGGTTTTCACCACTCCACAGTTCGTTGGATATGCAGAACAGGAGATATCTTGGTTTTCGTGGGGTTTCTAGCAGAGATATGCATTTTCTGCGATAATCATGGTGAGACCTCTGTCCGAAGTATGCAGAAACATGGAGAGCGCTCTTTTCGACCTATTGAATGCGAGAAACACGTTATCTGGTGTTTTCACCACTCCACAGTGCGTTTGATATGCAGAACCAGCGAAATCTTGGTTTTCGTTGGGTTTCAAGCTGAGATATGCATTTTCTGCGATAATCTTGGTGAGACTTCTGTCCGAAGTATGCAGAGTCATCGAGATCGCTCTTTTCGAGCTATTTAATGCGAGAAACAAGTTATCTGGTGTTTTCACCACTCCGCAGTGCGTTTGATATGCAGAACCAGCGATATCTTGGTTTTCGTGGGGTTTCAAGCTTAGATATGCATTTCCTGCGATAATCTTGGTGAGACTTCTGTCCGAAGTATGCAGAGTCATCGAGATCGTACTTTTCGAGCTATTCAATGCGAGAAACACGTTTTCTGGGGTTTTCACCACTCCACAGTTCGTTGGATATGCAGAACAGGAGATATCTTGGTTTTCGTGGGGTTTCTAGCAGAGATATGCATTTTCTGCGATAATCTAGGTGAGACTTCTATACGAAGTATGCTTAATCATCGAGATCGCTCTATTCGAGCTATTTAATGCGAGAAACACGTTATCTGGTGTTTTCACCACTCCACAGTGCGTATGATATACAGAACCGACGATATCTTGGTTTTCGTGGGGTTTCAAGCTCAGATATGCATTTTCTGCGATAATCATGGTGAGACTTCTGTCCGAAGTATGCAGAGTCATCGAGATCGTACTATTCGAGCTATTTAATGCGAAAAACACGTTATCTGGTGTTTTCACCACTCCACAGTGCGTATGATATGCAGAACCGACGATATCTTGGTTTTCGTGGGGTTTCAAGCTCAGATATGCATTTTCTGCGATAATCTTGGTGAGACTTCAGTCCGAAGTATGCAGAAACATG
This sequence comes from Anthophora plumipes, assembly GCA_951804975.1. NCBI lineage: Eukaryota > Metazoa > Arthropoda > Insecta > Hymenoptera > Apidae > Anthophora > Anthophora plumipes. The sequence continues at coordinate 150,754 of CATORF010000162.1, read as the reverse complement.
GAGATCGCTCTTTTCGACCTATTGAATGCGAGAAACACGTTATCTGGTGTTTTCACCACTCCACAGTGCGTTTGATATGCAGAACCAGCGAAATCTTGGTTTTCGTTGGGTTTCAAGCTGAGATATGCATTTTTTACGATAATCATGGTGAGACTTCTGTCCGAAGTATGCAGAATCATCGAGATCGCACTTTTCGAGCTATTTAATGCGACAAACACGTTATCTGGTGTTTTCAGCACACCACAGTGCGTTTGATATGCAGAACCAGCGAAATGTTGGTTTTCGTGGGGTTTCAAGCTGAGATATGCATTTTTTACGATAATCTTGGTGAGACTTCTGTCCGAAGTATGCTTAATCATCGAGATCGCTCTATTCGAGCTATTTAATGCGAGAAACACGTTATCTGGTGTTTTCACCACTCATAAGTGCGTATGATATACAGAACCGACGATATCTTGGTTTTCGTGGGGTTTCAAGCTCAGATATGCATTTTCTGCGATAATCATGGTGAGACTTCTGTCCGAAGTATGCAGAGTCTTCGAGATCGCTCTTTTCGACCTATTTAATGCGAGAAACACGTTATCTGGTGTTTTCAGCACTCCACAGTGCGTTTGATATGCAGAACCAGCGATATCTTGGTTTACGTGGGGTTTCAAGCTCAGATATGCATTTTCTGCGATAATCTTGGTGAGACTTCAGTCCGAAGTATGCAGAATCATCGAGATCGTACTATTCGAGCTATTTAATGCGACAAACACGTTTTCTGGTGTTTTCACCGCTCCACAGTGCGTATGATATGCAGAACCGACGATATCTTGGTTTTCGTGGGGTTTCAAGCTCAGATATGCATTTTCTGCGATAATCTTGGTGAGACTTCTGTCCGAAGTATGCAGAGTCATCGAGATAGTACTTTTCGAGCTATTTAATGCGACAAACACGTTTTCTGGGGTTTTCACCACTCCACAGTTCGTTGGATATGCAGAACAGGAGATATCTTGGTTTTCGTGGGGTTTCTAGCAGAGATATGCATTTTCTGCGATAATCATGGTGAGACCTCGGTCCGAAGGGTGCAGAAACATCGAGATCGCTCTTTTCGACCTATTTAATGCGAGAAACACGTTATCTGGTATTTTCACCACTCCACAGTGCGTTTGATATGCAGAACCAGCGAAATCTTGGTTTTCGTGGGGTTTCAAGCTGAGATATGCATTTTTTACGATCATCATGGTGAGACCTCTGTCCGAAGTATGCAGAAACATCGAGATCGCTCTTTTCGAAATTTTTAATGCGAGAAACACGTTATCGGGTGTTTTCACCACTCCACAGTGCGGTTGATATGCATAACCAGCGAAATCTTGGTTTTCGTGTGGCTTCAAGCTCAGATATGCATTTTCTGCGATAATCATGGTGAGACTTCTGTCCGAAGTATGCAGAATCATCGAGATCGCACTTTTCGAGCTATTTAATGCGAGAAACACGTTATCTGGTGTTTTCACCACTCCACAGTGCGTATGATATGCAGAACCGACGATATCTTGGTTTTCGCGGGGTTTCAAGCTCAGATATGCATTTTCTGCGATAATCTTGGTGAGACTTCTGTCCGAAGTATGCAGAGTCATCGAGATCGTACTTTTCGAGCTATTTAATGCGAGAAACACGTTATCTGGTGTTTTCACCACTCCACTGTGCGTATGATATGCAGAACCGACGATATCTTGGTTTTCGTGGGGTTTCAAGCTCAGATATGCATTTTCTGCGATAATCATGGTGAGACTTCTGTCCGAAGTATGCAGAGTCATCGAGATCGTACTTTTCGAGCTATTTAATGCGACAAACACGTTTTCTGGGGTTTTCACCACTCCACAGTTCGTTGGATATGCAGAACAGGAGATATCTTGGTTTTCGTGGGGTTTCTAGCAGAGATATGCATTTTCTGCGATAATCATGGTGAGACCTCTGTCCGAAGTATGCAGAAACATGGAGAGCGCTCTTTTCGACCTATTGAATGCGAGAAACACGTTATCTGGTGTTTTCACCACTCCACAGTGCGTTTGATATGCAGAACCAGCGAAATCTTGGTTTTCGTTGGGTTTCAAGCTGAGATATGCATTTTCTGCGATAATCTTGGTGAGACTTCTGTCCGAAGTATGCAGAGTCATCGAGATCGCTCTTTTCGAGCTATTTAATGCGAGAAACAAGTTATCTGGTGTTTTCACCACTCCGCAGTGCGTTTGATATGCAGAACCAGCGATATCTTGGTTTTCGTGGGGTTTCAAGCTTAGATATGCATTTTCTGCGATAATCTTGGTGAGACTTCTGTCCGAAGTATGCAGAGTCATCGAGATCGTACTTTTCGAGCTATTCAATGCGAGAAACACGTTTTCTGGGGTTTTCACCACTCCACAGTTCGTTGGATATGCAGAACAGGAGATATCTTGGTTTTCGTGGGGTTTCTAGCAGAGATATGCATTTTCTGCGATAATCTAGGTGAGACTTCTGTCCGAAGTATGCTTAATCATCGAGATCGCTCTATTCGAGCTATTTAATGCGAGAAACACGTTATCTGGTGTTTTCACCACTCCACAGTGCGTATGATATACAGAACCGACGATATCTTGGTTTTCGTGGGGTTTCAAGCTCAGATATGCATTTTCTGCGATAATCATGGTGAGACTTCTGTCCGAAGTATGCAGAGTCATCGAGATCGTACTATTCGAGCTATTTAATGCGAAAAACACGTTATCTGGTGTTTTCACCACTCCACAGTGCGTATGATATGCAGAACCGACGATATCTTGGTTTTCGTGGGGTTTCAAGCTCAGATATGCATTTTCTGCGATAATCTTGGTGAGACTTCAGTCCGAAGTATGCAGAAACATGGAGATCGCTCTTTTCGACCTATTGAATGCGAGAAACACGTTATCTGGTGTTTTCACCACTCCACAGTGCGTTTGATATGCAGAACCAGCGAAATCTTGGTTTTCGTTGGGTTTCAAGCTGAGATATGCATTTTTTACGATAATCATGGTGAGACTTCTGTCCGAAGTATGCAGAATCATCGAGATCGCACTTTTCGAGCTATTTAATGCGACAAACACGTTATCTGGTGTTTTCAGCACACCACAGTGCGTTTGATATGCAGAACCAGCGAAATGTTGGTTTTCGTGGGGTTTCAAGCTGAGATATGCATTTTTTACGATAATCTTGGTGAGACTTCTGTCCGAAGTATGCTTAATCATCGAGATCGCTCTATTCGAGCTATTTAATGCGAGAAACACGTTATCTGGTGTTTTCACCACTCCACAGTGCGTATGATATACAGAACCGACGATATCTTGGTTTTCGTGGGGTTTCAAGCTCAGATATGCATTTTCTGCGATAATCATGGTGAGACTTCTGTCCGAAGTATGCAGAGTCTTCGAGATCGCTCTTTTCGACCTATTTAATGCGAGAAACACGTTATCTGGTGTTTTCAGCACTCCACAGTGCGTTTGATATGCAGAACCAGCGATATCTTGGTTTACGTGGGGTTTCAAGCTCAGATATGCATTTTCTGCGATAATCTTGGTGAGACTTCAGTCCGAAGTATGCAGAATCATCGAGATCGTACTATTCGAGCTATTTAATGCGACAAACACGTTTTCTGGTGTTTTCACCACTCCACAGTGCGTATGATATGCAGAACCGACGATATCTTGGTTTTCGTGGGGTTTCAAGCTCAGATATGCATTTTCTGCGATAATCTTGGTGAGACTTCTGTCCGAAGTATGCAGAGTCATCGAGATAGTACTTTTCGAGCTATTTAATGCGACAAACACGTTTTCTGGGGTTTTCACCACTCCACAGTTCGTTGGATATGCTGAACAGGAGATATCTTGGTTTTCGTGGGGTTTCTAGCAGAGATATGCATTTTCTGCGATAATCATGGTGAGACCTCTGTCCGAAGTATGCAGAAACATGGACATCGCTCTTTTCGACCTATTGAATGCGAGAAACACGTTATCTGGTGTTTTCACCACTCCACAGTGCGTTTGATATGCAGAACCAGCGAAATCTTGGTTTTCGTTGGGTTTCAAGCTGAGATATGCATTTTTTACGATAATCTTGGTGAGACTTCTGTCCGAAGTATGCTTAATCATCGAGATCGCTCTATTCGAGCTATTTAATGCGAGAAACACGTTATCTGGTGTTTTCACCACTCCACAGTGCGTATGATATGCAGAACCGACGATATCTTGGTTTTCGTGGGGTTTCAAGCTCAGATATGCATTTTCTGCGATAATCTTGGTGAGACTTCTGTCCGAAGTATGCAGAGTCATCGAGATCGCTCTTTTCGAGCTATTTAATGCGAGAAACAAGTTATCTGGTGTTTTCACCACTCCGCAGTGCGTTTGATATGCAGAACCAGCGATATCTTGGTTTTCGTGGGGTTTCAAGCTCAGATATGCATTTTCTGCGATAATCTTGGTGAGACTTCTATCCGAAGTATGCAGAGTCATCGAGATCGTACTTTTCGAGCTATTCAATGCGAAAAACACGTTATCTGGTGTTTTCACCACTCCACAGTGCGTATGATATGCAGAACCGACGATATCTTGGTTTTCGTGGGGTTTCAAGCTCAGATATGCATTTTCTGCGATAATCTTGGTGAGACTTCAGTCCGAAGTATGCAGAAACATGGAGATCGCTCTTTTCGACCTATTGAATGCGAGAAACACGTTATCTGGTGTTTTCACCACTCCACAGTGCGTTTGATATGCAGAACCAGCGAAATCTTGGTTTTCGTTGGGTTTCAAGCTGTGATATGCATTTTTTACGATAATCATGGTGAGACTTCTGTCCGAAGTATGCAGAATCATCGAGATCGCACTTTTCGAGCTATTTAATGCGACAAACACGTTATCTGGTGTTTTCAGCACACCACAGTGCGTTTGATATGCAGAACCAGCGAAATGTTGGTTTTCGTGGGGTTTCAAGCTGAGATATGCATTTTTTACGATAATCTTGGTGAGACTTCTGTCCGAAGTATGCTTAATCATCGAGATCGCTCTATTCGAGCTATTTAATGCGAGAAACACGTTATCTGGTGTTTTCACCACTCCACAGTGCGTATGATATACAGAACCGACGATATCTTGGTTTTCGTGGGGTTTCAAGCTCAGATATGCATTTTCTGCGATAATCATGGTGAGACTTCTGTCCGAAGTATGCAGAGTCTTCGAGATCGCTCTTTTCGACCTATTTAATGCGAGAAACACGTTATCTGGTGTTTTCAGCACTCCACAGTGCGTTTGATATGCAGAACCAGCGATATCTTGGTTTACGTGGGGTTTCAAGCTCAGATATGCATTTTCTGCGATAATCTTGGTGAGACTTCAGTCCGAAGTATGCAGAATCATCGAGATCGTACTATTCGAGCTATTTAATGCGACAAACACGTTTTCTGGTGTTTTCACCACTCCACAGTGCGTATGATATGCAGAACCGACGATATCTTGGTTTTCGTGGGGTTTCAAGCTCAGATATGCATTTTCTGCGATAATCTTGGTGAGACTTCTGTCCGAAGTATGCAGAGTCATCGAGATAGTACTTTTCGAGCTATTTAATGCGACAAACACGTTTTCTGGGGTTTTCACCACTCCACAGTTCGTTGGATATGCAGAACAGGAGATATCTTGGTTTTCGTGGGGTTTCTAGCAGAGATATGCATTTTCTGCGATAATCATGGTGAGACCTCTGTCCGAAGTATGCAGAAACATGGACATCGCTCTTTTCGACCTATTGAATGCGAGAAACACGTTATCTGGTGTTTTCACCACTCCACAGTGCGTTTGATATGCAGAACCAGCGAAATCTTGGTTTTCGTTGGGTTTCAAGCTGAGATATGCATTTTTTACGATAATCTTGGTGAGACTTCTGTCCGAAGTATGCTTAATCATCGAGATCGCTCTATTCGAGCTATTTAATGCGAGAAACACGTTATCTGGTGTTTTCACCACTCCACAGTGCGTATGATATGCAGAACCGACGATATCTTGGTTTTCGTGGGGTTTCAAGCTCAGATATGCATTTTCTGCGATAATCTTGGTGAGACTTCTGTCCGAAGTATGCAGAGTCATCGAGATCGCTCTTTTCGAGCTATTTAATGCGAGAAACAAGTTATCTGGTGTTTTCACCACTCCGCAGTGCGTTTGATATGCAGAACCAGCGATATCTTGGTTTTCGTGGGGTTTCAAGCTCAGATATGCATTTTCTGCGATAATCTTGGTGAGACTTCTGTCCGAAGTATGCAGAGTCATCGAGATCGTACTTTTCGAGCTATTCAATGCGAGAAACACGTTTTCTGGGGTTTTCACCAATCCACAGTTCGTTGGATATGCAGAACAGGAAATATCTTGGTTTTCGTGGGGTTTCTAGCAGAGATATGCATTTTCTGCGATAATCTAGGTGAGACTTCAGTCCGAAGAATGTTTAATCATCCAGATCGCTCGTTTCGAGCTATTTAATCCGAGAAACAAGTTATCTGGTGTTTTCACCACTCCACAGTGCGTTTGATATGCAGAAACAGCGATATCTTGGTTTTCGTGGGGTTTCAAGCTGAGATATGCATTTTTTACGATAATCATGGTGAGACTTCTGTCCGAAGTATGCAGAATCATCGAGATCGCACTTTTCGAGCTATTTAATGCGACAAACACGTTATCTGGTGCTTTCAGCACTCCACAGTGCGTTCGATATGCAGAACCAGCGATATCTGGGTTTACGTGGGGTTTCAAGCTGAGATATGCATTTTTTACGATAATCTTGGTGAGACTTCTGTCCGAAGTATGCTTAATCATCGAGATCGCTCTATTCGAGATATTTAATGCGAGAAACACGTTATCTGGTGTTTTCACCACTCCGCAGTGCGTTTGATATGCAGAACCAGCGAAATCTTGGTTTTCGTGGGGTTTCAAGCTGAGATATGCATTTTTTACGATAATCTTGGTGAGACTTCTGTCCGAAGTATGCTTAATCATCGAGATCGCTCTATTCGAGCTATTTAATGCGAGAAACACGTTATCTGGTGTTTTCACCACTCCACAGTGCGTATGATATGCAGAACCGACGATATCTTGGTTTTCGTGGGGTTTCAAGCTCAGATATGCATTTTCTGCGATAATCTTGGTGAGACCTCTGTCCGAAGTATGCAGAAACATGGAGAGCGCTCTTTTCGACCTATTGAATGCGAGAAACACGTTATCTGGTGTTTTCACCACTCCACAGTGCGTTTGATATGCAGAACCAGCGAAATCTTGGTTTTCGTTGGGTTTCAAGCTGAGATATGCATTTTCTGCGATAATCTTGGTGAGACTTCTGTCCGAAGTATGCTTAATCATCGAGATCGCTCTATTCGAGCTATTTAATGCGAGAAACACGTTATCTGGTGTTTTCACCACTCCACAGTGCGTATGATATGCAGAACCGACGATATCTTGGTTTTCGTGGGGTTTCAAGCTCAGATATGCATTTTCTGCGATAATCTTGGTGAGACTTCTGTCCGAAGTATGCAGAGTCATCGAGATCGCTCTTTTCGAGCTATTTAATGCGAGAAACAAGTTATCTGGTGTTTTCACCACTCCGCAGTGCGTTTGATATGCAGAACCAGCGATATCTTGGTTTTCGTGGGGTTTCAAGCTCAGATATGCATTTTCTGCGATAATCTTGGTGAGACTTCTATCCGAAGTATGCAGAGTCATCGAGATCGTACTTTTCGAGCTATTCAATGCGAAAAACACGTTATCTGGTGTTTTCACCACTCCACAGTGCGTATGATATGCAGAACCGACGATATCTTGGTTTTCGTGGGGTTTCAAGCTCAGATATGCATTTTCTGCGATAATCTTGGTGAGACTTCAGTCCGAAGTATGCAGAAACATGGAGATCGCTCTTTTCGACCTATTGAATGCGAGAAACACGTTATCTGGTGTTTTCACCACTCCACAGTGCGTTTGATATGCAGAACCAGCGAAATCTTGGTTTTCGTTGGGTTTCAAGCTGAGATATGCATTTTTTACGATAATCATGGTGAGACTTCTGTCCGAAGTATGCAGAATCATCGAGATCGCACTTTTCGAGCTATTTAATGCGACAAACACGTTATCTGGTGTTTTCAGCACACCACAGTGCGTTTGATATGCAGAACCAGCGAAATGTTGGTTTTCGTGGGGTTTCAAGCTGAGATATGCATTTTTTACGATAATCTTGGTGAGACTTCTGTCCGAAGTATGCTTAATCATCGAGATCGCTCTATTCGAGCTATTTAATGCGAGAAACACGTTATCTGGTGTTTTCACCACTCCACAGTGCGTATGATATACAGAACCGACGATATCTTGGTTTTCGTGGGGTTTCAAGCTCAGATATGCATTTTCTGCGATAATCATGGTGAGACTTCTGTCCGAAGTATGCAGAGTCTTCGAGATCGCTCTTTTCGACCTATTTAATGCGAGAAACACGTTTTCTGGGGTTTTCACCACTCCACAGTTCGTTGGATATGCAGAACAGGAGATATCTTGGTTTTCGTGGGGTTTCTAGCAGAGATATGCATTTTCTGCGATAATCTAGGTGAGACTTCTGTCCGAAGTATGCTTAATCATCGAGATCGCTCTATTCGAGCTATTTAATGCGAGAAACACGTTATCTGGTGTTTTCACCACTCCACAGTGCGTATGATATACAGAACCGACGATATCTTGGTTTTCGTGGGGTTTCAAGCTCAGATATGCATTTTCTGCGATAATCATGGTGAGACTTCTGTCCGAAGTATGCAGAGTCTTCGAGATCGCTCTTTTCGACCTATTTAATGCGAGAAACACGTTATCTGGTGTTTTCAGCACTCCACAGTGCGTTTGATATGCAGAACCAGCGATATCTTGGTTTACGTGGGGTTTCAAGCTCAGATATGCATTTTCTGCGATAATCTTGGTGAGACTTCAGTCCGAAGTATGCAGAATCATCGAGATCGTACTATTCGAGCTATTTAATGCGACAAACACGTTTTCTGGTGTTTTCACCACTCCACAGTGCGTATGATATGCAGAACCGACGATATCTTGGTTTTCGTGGGGTTTCAAGCTCAGATATGCATTTTCTGCGATAATCTTGGTGAGACTTCTGTCCGAAGTATGCAGAGTCATCGAGATAGTACTTTTCGAGCTATTTAATGCGACAAACACGTTTTCTGGGGTTTTCACCACTCCACAGTTCGTTGGATATGCAGAACAGGAGATATCTTGGTTTTCGTGGGGTTTCTAGCAGAGATATGCATTTTCTGCGATAATCATGGTGAGACCTCTGTCCGAAGTATGCAGAAACATGGACATCGCTCTTTTCGACCTATTGAATGCGAGAAACACGTTATCTGGTGTTTTCACCACTCCACAGTGCGTTTGATATGCAGAACCAGCGAAATCTTGGTTTTCGTTGGGTTTCAAGCTGAGATATGCATTTTTTACGATAATCATGGTGAGACTTCTGTCCGAAGTATGCAGAATCATCGAGATCGCACTTTTCGAGCTATTTAATGCGACAAACACGTTATCTGGTGTTTTCAGCACACCACAGTGCGTTTGATATGCAGAACCAGCGAAATCTTGGTTTTCGTGGGGTTTCAAGATGAGATATGCATTTTTTACGATAATCTTGGTGAGACTTCTGTCCGAAGTATGCTTAATCATCGAGATCGCTCTATTCGAGCTATTTAATGCGAGAAACACGTTATCTGGTGTTTTCACCACTCCACAGTGCGTATGATATGCAGAACCGACGATATCTTGGTTTTCGTGGGGTTTCAAGCTCAGATATGCATTTTCTGCGATAATCTTGGTGAGACTTCTGTCCGAAGTATGCAGAGTCATCGAGATCGCTCTTTTCGAGCTATTTAATGCGAGAAACAAGTTATCTGGTGTTTTCACCACTCCGCAGTGCGTTTGATATGCAGAACCAGCGATATCTTGGTTTACGTGGGGTTTCAAGCTCAGATATGCATTTTCTGCGATAATCTTGGTGAGACTTCAGTCCGAAGTATGCAGAATCATCGAGATCGTACTATTCGAGCTATTTAATGCGACAAACACGTTTTCTGGTGTTTTCACCACTCCACAGTGCGTATGATATGCAGAACCGACGATATCTTGGTTTTCGTGGGGTTTCAAGCTCAGATATGCATTTTCTGCGATAATCTTGGTGAGACTTCTGTCCGAAGTATGCAGAGTCATCGAGATAGTACTTTTCGAGCTATTTAATGCGACAAACACGTTTTCTGGGGTTTTCACCACTCCACAGTTCGTTGGATATGCAGAACAGGAGATATCTTGGTTTTCGTGGGGTTTCTAGCAGAGATATGCATTTTCTGCGATAATCATGGTGAGACCTCTGTCCGAAGTATGCAGAAACATGGACATCGCTCTTTTCGACCTATTGAATGCGAGAAACACGTTATCTGGTGTTTTCACCACTCCACAGTGCGTTTGATATGCAGAACCAGCGAAATCTTGGTTTTCGTTGGGTTTCAAGCTGAGATATGCATTTTTTACGATAATCATGGTGAGACTTCTGTCCGAAGTATGCAGAATCATCGAGATCGCACTTTTCGAGCTATTTAATGCGACAAACACGTTATCTGGTGTTTTCAGCACACCACAGTGCGTTTGATATGCAGAACCAGCGAAATCTTGGTTTTCGTGGGGTTTCAAGATGAGATATGCATTTTTTACGATAATCTTGGTGAGACTTCTGTCCGAAGTATGCTTAATCATCGAGATCGCTCTATTCGAGCTATTTAATGCGAGAAACACGTTATCTGGTGTTTTCACCACTCCACAGTGCGTATGATATGCAGAACCGACGATATCTTGGTTTTCGTGGGGTTTCAAGCTCAGATATGCATTTTCTGCGATAATCTTGGTGAGACTTCTGTCCGAAGTATGCAGAGTCATCGAGATCGCTCTTTTCGAGCTATTTAATGCGAGAAACAAGTTATCTGGTGTTTTCACCACTCCGCAGTGCGTTTGATATGCAGAACCAGCGATATCTTGGTTTTCGTGGGGTTTCAAGCTCAGATATGCATTTTCTGCGATAATCTTGGTGAGACTTCTGTCCGAAGTATGCAGAGTCATCGAGATCGTACTTTTCGAGCTATTCAATGCGAGAAACACGTTTTCTGGGGTTTTCACCAATCCACAGTTCGTTGGATATGCAGAACAGGAAATATCTTGGTTTTCGTGGGGTTTCTAGCAGAGATATGCATTTTCTGCGATAATCTAGGTGAGACTTCAGTCCGAAGAATGCTTAATCATCGAGATCGCTCGTTTCGAGCTATTTAATCCGAGAAACAAGTTATCTGGTGTTTTCACCACTCCACAGTGCGTTTGATATGCAGAAACAGCGATATCTTGGTTTTCGTGGGGTTTCAAGCTGAGATATGCATTTTTTACGATAATCATGGTGAGACTTCTGTCCGAAGTATGCAGAATCATCGAGATCGCACTTTTCGAGCTATTTAATGCGACAAACACGTTATCTGGTGTTTTCAGCACTCCACAGTGCGTTCGATATGCAGAACCAGCGATATCTGGGTTTACGTGGGGTTTCAAGCTGAGATATGCATTTTTTACGATAATCTTGGTGAGACTTCTGTCCGAAGTATGCTTAATCATCGAGATCGCTCTATTCGAGATATTTAATGCGAGAAACACGTTATCTGGTGTTTTCACCACTCCGCAGTGCGTTTGATATGCAGAACCAGCGATATCTTGGTTTTCGTGGGGTTTCAAGCTCAGATATGCATTTTCTGCGATAATCTTGGTGAGACTTCTGTCCGAAGTATGCAGAGTCATCGAGATCGCTCTATTCGAGATATTTAATGCGAGAAACACGTTATCTGGTGTTTTCACCACTCCGCAGTGCGTTTGATATGCAGAACCAGCGATATCTTGGTTTTCGTGGGGTTTCAAGCTCAGATATGCATTTTCTGCGATAATCTTGGTGAGACTTCTGTCCGAAGTATGCAGAGTCATCGAGAACGTACTTTCCGAGCTATTTAACGCGACAAACACGTTTTCTGGGGTTTTCACCACTCCACAGTTCGTTGGATATGCAGAACAGGAGATATCTTGGTTTTCGTGGGGTTTCTAGCAGAGATGTGCATTTTCTGCGCTAATCTTGGTGAGACCTCTGTCCGAAGTATGCAGAAACATGGAGATCGCTCTTTTCGACATATTGAATGCGAGAAACACGTTATCTGGTGTTTTCAGCACTCCACAGTGCGTTTGATATGCAGAACCAGCGAAATCTTGGTTTTCGTGGGGTTTCAAGCTGAGATATGCATTTTTTACGATAATCATAGTGAGACTTCTGTCCGAAGTATGCAGAATCATCGAGATCGCACTTTTCGAGCTATTTAATGCGACAAACACGTTTTCTGGGGTTTTCACCACTCCACAGTGCGTTTGATATGCAGAACCAGCGAAATCTTGGTTTTCGTTGGGTTTCAAGCTGAGATATGCATTTTTTACGATAATCCTGGTGAGACTTCTGTCCGAAGTATGCAGAATCATCGAGATCGCACTTTTCGAGCTATTTAATGCGACAAACACGTTATCTGGTGTTTTCAGCACACCACAGTGCGTTTGATATGCAGAACCAGCGAAATCTTGGTTTTCGTGGGGTTTCAAGCTGAGATATGCATTTTTTACGATAATCTTGGTGAGACTTCTGTCCGAAGTATGCTTAATCATCGAGATCGCTCTATTCGATCTATTTAACGCGAGAAACACGTTATCTGGTGTTTTCACCACTCCACAGTGCGTATGATATGCAGAACCGACGATATCTTGGTTTTCGTGGGGTTTCAAGCTCAGATATGCATTTTCTGCGATAATCTTGGTGAGACTTCTGTCCGAAGTATGCAGAGTCATCGAGATCGCTCTTTTCGAGCTATTTAATGCGAGAAACAAGTTATCTGGTGTTTTCACCACTCCGCAGTGCGTTTGATATGCAGAACCAGCGATATCTTGGTTTTCGTGGGGTTTCAAGCTCAGATATGCATTTTCTGCGATACTCTTGGTGAGACTTCTGTCCGAAGTATGCAGAGTCATCGAGATCGTACTTTTCGAGCTATTCAATGCGAGAAACACGTTTTCTGGGGTTTTCACCACTCCACAGTTCGTTGGATATGCAGAACAGGAGATATCTTGGTTTTCGTGGGGTTTCTAGCAGAGATATGCATTTTCTGCGATAATCTAGGTGAGACTTCAGTCCGAAGAATGCTTAATCATCGAGATCGCTCGTTTCGAGCTATTTAATGCGAGAAACAAGTTATTTGGTGTTTTCACCACTCCACAGTGCGTTTGATATGCAGAAACAGCGATATCTTGGTTTTCGTGGGGTTTCAAGCTGAGATATGCATTTTTTACGATAATCATGGTGAGACTTCTGTCCGAAGTATGCAGAATCATCGAGATCGCACTTTTCGAGCTATTTAATGCGACAAACACGTTATCTGGTGTTTTCAGCACTCCACAGTGCGTTCGATATGCAGAACCAGCGATATCTGGGTTTACGTGGGGTTTCAAGCTGAGATATGCATTTTTTACGATAATCTTGGTGAGACTTCTGTCCGAAGTATGCAGAATCATCGAGATCGCACTTTTCGAGCTATTTAATGCGACAAACACGTTATCTGGTGTTTTCAGCACTCCACAGTGCGTTTGATATGCAGAACCAGCGAAATCTTGGTTTTCGTGGGGTTTCAAGCTGAGATATGCATTTTTTTACGATAATCTTGGTGAGACTTCTGTCCGAAGTATGCTTAATCATCGAGATCGCTCTATTCGAGATATTTAATGCGAGAAACACGTTATCTGGTGTTTTCACCACTCCGCAGTGCGTTTGATATGCAGAACCAGCGATATCTTGGTTTTCGTGGGGTTTCAAGCTCAGATATGCATTTTCTGCGATAATCTTGGTGAGACTTCTGTCCGAAGTATGCAGAGTCATCGAGATCGCTCTATTCGAGATATTTAATGCGAGAAACACGTTATCTGGTGTTTTCACCACTCCGCAGTGCGTTTGATATGCAGAACCAGCGATATCTTGGTTTTCGTGGGGTTTCAAGCTCAGATATGCATTTTCTGCGATAATCTTAGTGAGACTTCTGTCCGAAGTATGCAGAGTCATCGAGAACGTACTTTCCGAGCTATTTAATGCGACAAACACGTTTTCTGGGGTTTTCACCACTCCACAGTTCGTTGGATATGCAGAACAGGAGATATCTTGGTTTTCGTGGGGTTTCTAGCAGAGATGTGCATTTTCTGCGCTAATCTTGGTGAGACCTCTGTCCGAAGTATGCAGAAACATGGAGATCGCTCTTTTCGACCTATTGAATGCGAGAAACACGTTATCTGGTGTTTTCAGCACTCCACAGTGCGTTTGATATGCAGAACCAGCGAAATCTTGGTTTTCGTGGGGTTTCAAGCTGAGATATGCATTTTTTACGATAATCTTGGTGAGACTTCTGTCCGAAGTATGCTTAATCATCGAGATCGCTCTATTCGAGCTATTTAATGCGAGAAACACGTTATCTGGTGTTTTCACCACTCCACAGTGCGTATGATATACAGAACCGACGATATCGTGGTTTTCGTGGGGTTTCAAGCTCAGATATGCATTTTCTGCGATAATCATGGTGAGACTTCTGTCCGAAGTATGCAGAGTCATCGAGAACGTACTTTCCGAGCTATTTAATGCGACAAACACGTTTTCTGGGGTTTTCACCACTCCACAGTTCGTTGGATATGCAGAACAGGAGATATCTTGGTTTTCGTGGGGTTTCTAGCAGAGATGTGCATTTTCTGCGCTAATCTTGGTGAGACCTCTGTCCGAAGTATGCAGAAACATGGAGATCGCTCTTTTCGACCTATTGAATGCGAGAAACACGTTATCTGGTGTTTTCACCACTCCGCAGTGCGTTTGATATGCAGAACCAGCGATATCTTGGTTTTCGTGGGGTTTCAAGCTCAGATATGCATTTTCTGCGATAATCTTGGTGAGACTTCTGTCCGAAGTATGCTTAATCATCGAGATCGCTCTATTCGAGATATTTAATGCGAGAAACACGTTATCTGGTGTTTTCACCACTCCGCAGTGCGTTTGATATGCAGAACCAGCGATATCTTGGTTTTCGTGGGGTTTCAAGCTCAGATATGCATTTTCTGCGATAATCTTGGTGAGACTTCTGTCCGAAGTATGCAGAGTCATCGAGATCGCTCTATTCGAGATATTTAATGCGAGAAACACGTTATCTGGTGTTTTCACCACTCCGCAGTGCGTTTGATATGCAGAACCAGCGATATCTTGGTTTTCGTGGGGTTTCAAGCTGAGATATGCATTTTTTACGATAATCATGGTGAGACTTCTGTCCGAAGTATGCAGAATCATCGAGATCGCACTTTTCGAGCTATTTAATGCGACAAACACGTTATCTGGTGTTTTCAGCACTCCACAGTGCGTTCGATATGCAGAACCAGCGATATCTGGGTTTACGTGGGGTTTCAAGCTGAGATATGCATTTTTTACGATAATCTTGGTGAGACTTCTGTCCGAAGTATGCTTAATCATCGAGATCGCTCTATTCGAGATATTTAATGCGAGAAACACGTTATCTGGTGTTTTCACCACTCCGCAGTGCGTTTGATATGCAGAACCAGCGATATCTTGGTTTTCGTGGGGTTTCAAGCTCAGATATGCATTTTCTGCGATAATCTTGGTGAGACTTCTGTCCGAAGTATGCAGAGTCATCGAGATCGCTCTATTCGAGATATTTAATGCGAGAAACACGTTATCTGGTGTTTTCACCACTCCGCAGTGCGTTTGATATGCAGAACCAGCGATATCCTGGTTTTCGTGGGGTTTCAAGCTCAGATATGCATTTTCTGCGATAATCTTGGTGAGACTTCTGTCCGAAGAATGCTTAATCATCGAGATCGCTCGTTTCGAGCTATTTAATGCGAGAAACAAGTTATTTGGTGTTTTCACCACTCCACAGTGCGTTTGATATGCAGAAACAGCGATATCTTGGTTTTCGTGGGGTTTCAAGCTGAGATATGCATTTTTTACGATAATCATGGTGAGACTTCTGTCCGAAGTATGCAGAATCATCGAGATCGCACTTTTCGAGCTATTTAATGCGACAAACACGTTTTCTGGGGTTTTCACCACTCCACAGTGCGTTTGATATGCAGAACAGGAGATATCTTGGTTTTCGTGGGGTTTCTAGCAGAGATGTGCATTTTCTGCGCTAATCTTGGTGAGACCTCTGTCCGAAGTATGCAGAAACATGGAGATCGCTCTTTTCGACATATTGAATGCGAGAAACACGTTATCTGGTGTTTTCAGCACTCCACAGTGCGTTTGATATGCAGAACCAGCGAAATCTTGGTTTTCGTGGGGTTTCAAGCTGAGATATGCATTTTTTACGATAATCATAGTGAGACTTCTGTCCGAAGTATGCAGAATCATCGAGATCGCACTTTTCGAGCTATTTAATGCGACAAACACGTTTTCTGGGGTTTTCACCACTCCACAGTGCGTTTGATATGCAGAACCAGCGAAATCTTGGTTTTCGTTGGGTTTCAAGCTGAGATATGCATTTTTTACGATAATCCTGGTGAGACTTCTGTCCGAAGTATGCAGAATCATCGAGATCGCACTTTTCGAGCTATTTAATGCGACAAACACGTTATCTGGTGTTTTCAGCACACCACAGTGCGTTTGATATGCAGAACCAGCGAAATCTTGGTTTTCGTGGGGTTTCAAGCTGAGATATGCATTTTTTACGATAATCTTGGTGAGACTTCTGTCCGAAGTATGCTTAATCATCGAGATCGCTCTATTCGATCTATTTAACGCGAGAAACACGTTATCTGGTGTTTTCACCACTCCACAGTGCGTATGATATGCAGAACCGACGATATCTTGGTTTTCGTGGGGTTTCAAGCTCAGATATGCATTTTCTGCGATAATCTTGGTGAGACTTCTGTCCGAAGTATGCAGAGTCATCGAGATCGCTCTTTTCGAGCTATTTAATGCGAGAAACAAGTTATCTGGTGTTTTCACCACTCCGCAGTGCGTTTGATATGCAGAACCAGCGATATCTTGGTTTTCGTGGGGTTTCAAGCTCAGATATGCATTTTCTGCGATACTCTTGGTGAGACTTCTGTCCGAAGTATGCAGAGTCATCGAGATCGTACTTTTCGAGCTATTCAATGCGAGAAACACGTTTTCTGGGGTTTTCACCACTCCACAGTTCGTTGGATATGCAGAACAGGAGATATCTTGGTTTTCGTGGGGTTTCTAGCAGAGATATGCATTTTCTGCGATAATCTAGGTGAGACTTCAGTCCGAAGAATGCTTAATCATCGAGATCGCTCGTTTCGAGCTATTTAATGCGAGAAACAAGTTATTTGGTGTTTTCACCACTCCACAGTGCGTTTGATATGCAGAAACAGCGATATCTTGGTTTTCGTGGGGTTTCAAGCTGAGATATGCATTTTTTACGATAATCATGGTGAGACTTCTGTCCGAAGTATGCAGAATCATCGAGATCGCACTTTTCGAGCTATTTAATGCGACAAACACGTTATCTGGTGTTTTCAGCACTCCACAGTGCGTTCGATATGCAGAACCAGCGATATCTGGGTTTACGTGGGGTTTCAAGCTGAGATATGCATTTTTTACGATAATCTTGGTGAGACTTCTGTCCGAAGTATGCAGAATCATCGAGATCGCACTTTTCGAGCTATTTAATGCGACAAACACGTTATCTGGTGTTTTCAGCACTCCACAGTGCGTTTGATATGCAGAACCAGCGAAATCTTGGTTTTCGTGGGGTTTCAAGCTGAGATATGCATTTTTTTACGATAATCTTGGTGAGACTTCTGTCCGAAGTATGCTTAATCATCGAGATCGCTCTATTCGAGATATTTAATGCGAGAAACACGTTATCTGGTGTTTTCACCACTCCGCAGTGCGTTTGATATGCAGAACCAGCGATATCTTGGTTTTCGTGGGGTTTCAAGCTCAGATATGCATTTTCTGCGATAATCTTGGTGAGACTTCTGTCCGAAGTATGCAGAGTCATCGAGATCGCTCTATTCGAGATATTTAATGCGAGAAACACGTTATCTGGTGTTTTCACCACTCCGCAGTGCGTTTGATATGCAGAACCAGCGATATCTTGGTTTTCGTGGGGTTTCAAGCTCAGATATGCATTTTCTGCGATAATCTTAGTGAGACTTCTGTCCGAAGTATGCAGAGTCATCGAGAACGTACTTTCCGAGCTATTTAATGCGACAAACACGTTTTCTGGGGTTTTCACCACTCCACAGTTCGTTGGATATGCAGAACAGGAGATATCTTGGTTTTCGTGGGGTTTCTAGCAGAGATGTGCATTTTCTGCGCTAATCTTGGTGAGACCTCTGTCCGAAGTATGCAGAAACATGGAGATCGCTCTTTTCGACCTATTGAATGCGAGAAACACGTTATCTGGTGTTTTCAGCACTCCACAGTGCGTTTGATATGCAGAACCAGCGAAATCTTGGTTTTCGTGGGGTTTCAAGCTGAGATATGCATTTTTTACGATAATCTTGGTGAGACTTCTGTCCGAAGTATGCTTAATCATCGAGATCGCTCTATTCGAGCTATTTAATGCGAGAAACACGTTATCTGGTGTTTTCACCACTCCACAGTGCGTATGATATACAGAACCGACGATATCGTGGTTTTCGTGGGGTTTCAAGCTCAGATATGCATTTTCTGCGATAATCATGGTGAGACTTCTGTCCGAAGTATGCAGAGTCATCGAGATCGCTCTTTTCGAGCTATTTAATGCGAGAAACAAGTTATCTGGTGTTTTCACCACTCCGCAGTGCGTTTGATATGCAGAACCAGCGAAATCTTGGTTTTCGTGGGGTTTCAAGCTGAGATATGCATTTTTTACGATAATCATAGTGAGATTTCTGTCCGAAGTATGCAGAATCATCGAGATCGCACTTTTCGAGCTATTTAATGCGACAAACACGTTTTCTGGGGTTTTCACCACTCCACAGTGCGTTTGATATGCAGAACCAGCGAAATCTTGGTTTTCGTTGGGTTTCAAGCTGAGATATGCATTTTTTACGATAATCCTGGTGAGACTTCTGTCCGAAGTATGCAGAATCATCGAGATCGCACTTTTCGAGCTATTTAATGCGACAAACACGTTATCTGGTGTTTTCAGCACACCACAGTGCGTTTGATATGCAGAACCAGCGAAATCTTGGTTTTCGTGGGGTTTCAAGCTGAGATATGCATTTTTTACGATAATCTTGGTGAGACTTCTGTCCGAAGTATGCTTAATCATCGAGATCGCTCTATTCGAGCTATTTAACGCGAGAAACACGTTATCTGGTGTTTTCACCACTCCACAGTGCGTATGATATGCAGAACCGACGATATCTTGGTTTTCGTGGGGTTTCAAGCTCAGATATGCATTTTCTGCGATAATCTTGGTGAGACTTCTGTCCGAAGTATGCAGAGTCATCGAGATCGCTCTTTTCGAGCTATTTAATGCGAGAAACAAGTTATCTGGTGTTTTCACCACTCCGCAGTGCGTTTGATATGCAGAACCAGCGATATCTTGGTTTTCGTGGGGTTTCAAGCTCAGATATGCATTTTCTGCGATACTCTTGGTGAGACTTCTGTCCGAAGTATGCAGAGTCATCGAGATCGTACTTTTCGAGCTATTCAATGCGAGAAACACGTTTTCTGGGGTTTTCACCACTCCACAGTTCGTTGGATATGCAGAACAGGAGATATCTTGGTTTTCGTGGGGTTTCTAGCAGAGATATGCATTTTCTGCGATAATCTAGGTGAGACTTCAGTCCGAAGAATGCTTAATCATCGAGATCGCTCGTTTCGAGCTATTTAATGCGAGAAACAAGTTATTTGGTGTTTTCACCACTCCACAGTGCGTTTGATATGCAGAAACAGCGATATCTTGGTTTTCGTGGGGTTTCAAGCTGAGATATGCATTTTTTACGATAATCATGGTGAGACTTCTGTCCGAAGTATGCAGAATCATCGAGATCGCACTTTTCGAGCTATTTAATGCGACAAACACGTTATCTGGTGTTTTCAGCACTCCACAGTGCGTTCGATATGCAGAACCAGCGATATCTGGGTTTACGTGGGGTTTCAAGCTGAGATATGCATTTTTTACGATAATCTTGGTGAGACTTCTGTCCGAAGTATGCAGAATCATCGAGATCGCACTTTTCGAGCTATTTAATGCGACAAACACGTTATCTGGTGTTTTCAGCACTCCACAGTGCGTTTGATATGCAGAACCAGCGAAATCTTGGTTTTCGTGGGGTTTCAAGCTGAGATATGCATTTTTTTACGATAATCTTGGTGAGACTTCTGTCCGAAGTATGCTTAATCATCGAGATCGCTCTATTCGAGATATTTAATGCGAGAAACACGTTATCTGGTGTTTTCACCACTCCGCAGTGCGTTTGATATGCAGAACCAGCGATATCTTGGTTTTCGTGGGGTTTCAAGCTCAGATATGCATTTTCTGCGATAATCTTGGTGAGACTTCTGTCCGAAGTATGCAGAGTCATCGAGATCGCTCTATTCGAGATATTTAATGCGAGAAACACGTTATCTGGTGTTTTCACCACTCCGCAGTGCGTTTGATATGCAGAACCAGCGATATCTTGGTTTTCGTGGGGTTTCAAGCTCAGATATGCATTTTCTGCGATAATCTTAGTGAGACTTCTGTCCGAAGTATGCAGAGTCATCGAGAACGTACTTTCCGAGCTATTTAATGCGACAAACACGTTTTCTGGGGTTTTCACCACTCCACAGTTCGTTGGATATGCAGAACAGGAGATATCTTGGTTTTCGTGGGGTTTCTAGCAGAGATGTGCATTTTCTGCGCTAATCTTGGTGAGACCTCTGTCCGAAGTATGCAGAAACATGGAGATCGCTCTTTTCGACCTATTGAATGCGAGAAACACGTTATCTGGTGTTTTCAGCACTCCACAGTGCGTTTGATATGCAGAACCAGCGAAATCTTGGTTTTCGTGGGGTTTCAAGCTGAGATATGCATTTTTTACGATAATCTTGGTGAGACTTCTGTCCGAAGTATGCTTAATCATCGAGATCGCTCTATTCGAGCTATTTAATGCGAGAAACACGTTATCTGGTGTTTTCACCACTCCACAGTGCGTATGATATACAGAACCGACGATATCGTGGTTTTCGTGGGGTTTCAAGCTCAGATATGCATTTTCTGCGATAATCATGGTGAGACTTCTGTCCGAAGTATGCAGAGTCATCGAGATCGCTCTTTTCGAGCTATTTAATGCGAGAAACAAGTTATCTGGTGTTTTCACCACTCCGCAGTGCGTTTGATATGCAGAACCAGCGATATCTTGGTTTCCGTGGGGTTTCAAGCTCAGATATGCATTTTCTGCGATAATCTTGGTGAGACTTCTGTCCGAAGTATGCAGAGTCATCGAGATCGTACTTTTCGAGCTATTCAATGCGAGAAACACGTTTTCTGGGGTTTTCACCACTCTCACAGTTCGTTGGATATGCAGAACAGGAGATATCTTGGTTTTCGTGGGGTTTCTAGCAGAGATATGCATTTTCTGCGATAATCTAGGTGAGACTTCTGTCCGAAGTATGCTTAATCATCGAGATCGCTCGTTTCGAGCTATTTAATGCGAGAAACAAGTTATCTGGTGTTTTCACCACTCCACAGTGCGTTTGATATGCAGAAACAGCGATATCTTGGTTTTCGTGGGGTTTCAAGCTGAGATATGCATTTTTTACGATAATCATAGTGAGACTTCTGTCCGAAGTATGCAGAATCATCGAGATCGCACTTTTCGAGCTATTTAATGCGACAAACACGTTTTCTGGGGTTTTCACCACTCCACAGTGCGTTTGATATGCAGAACCAGCGAAATCTTGGTTTTCGTTGGGTTTCAAGCTGAGATATGCATTTTTTACGATAATCCTGGTGAGACTTCTGTCCGAAGTATGCAGAATCATCGAGATCGCACTTTTCGAGCTATTTAATGCGACAAACACGTTATCTGGTGTTTTCAGCACACCACAGTGCGTTTGATATGCAGAACCAGCGAAATCTTGGTTTTCGTGGGGTTTCAAGCTGAGATATGCATTTTTTACGATAATCTTGGTGAGACTTCTGTCCGAAGTATGCTTAATCATCGAGATCGCTCTATTCGAGCTATTTAATGCGAGAAACACGTTATCTGGTGTTTTCACCACTCCACAGTGCGTATGATATGCAGAACCGACGATATCTTGGTTTTCGTGGGGTTTCAAGCTCAGATATGCATTTTCTGCGATAATCTTGGTGAGACTTCTATCCGAAGTATGCAGAGTCATCGAGATCGCTCTTTTCGAGCTATTTAATGCGAGAAACAAGTTATCTGGTGTTTTCACCACTCCGCAGTGCGTTTGATATGCAGAACCAGCGATATCTTGGTTTTCGTGGGGTTTCAAGCTCAGATATGCATTTTCTGCGATAATCTTGGTGAGACTTCTGTCCGAAGTATGCAGAGTCATCGAGAACGTACTTTCCGAGCTATTTAATGCGACAAACACGTTTTCTGGGGTTTTCACCACTCCACAGTTCGTTGGATATGCAGAACAGGAGATATCTTGGTTTTCGTGGGGTTTCTAGCAGAGATATGCATTTTCTGCGCTAATCTTGGTGAGACCTCTGTCCGAAGTATGCAGAAACATGGAGATCGCTCTTTTCGACCTATTGAATGCGAGAAACACGTTATCTGGTGTTTTCAGCACTCCACAGTGCGTTTGATATGCAGAACCAGCGAAATCTTGGTTTTCGTGGGGTTTCAAGCTGAGATATGCATTTTTTACGATAATCTTGGTGAGACTTCTGTCCGAAGTATGCTTAATCATCGAGATCGCTCTATTCGAGCTATTTAATGCGAGAAACACGTTATCTGGTGTTTTCACCACTCCACAGTGCGTATGATATACAGAACCGACGATATCTTGGTTTTCGTGGGGTTTCAAGCTCAGATATGCATTTTCTGCGATAATCATGGTGAGACTTCTGTCCGAAGTATGCAGAGTCATCGAGATCGCTCTTTTCGAGCTATTTAATGCGAGAAACACGATATCTGGTGTTTTCAGCAATCCACAGTGCGTATGATATGCAGAACCGGCGATATCTTGGTTTTCGTGGGGTTTCAAGCTCAGATATGCATTTTCTGCGCTAATCTTGGTGAGACCTCTGTCCGAAGTATGCAGAAACATGGAGATCGCTCTTTTCGACCTATTGAATGCGAGAAACACGTTATCTGGTGTTTTCAGCACTCCACAGTGCGTTTGATATGCAGAACCAGCGAAATCTTGGTTTTCGTGGGGTTTCAAGCTGAGATATGCATTTTTTACGATAATCTTGGTGAGACTTCTGTCCGAAGTATGCAGAATCATCGGGATCGCTCTTTTCGAGCTATTTAACGCGAGAGACACGTTTTCTGGGGGTTTCCCCACTCCACAGTTCGTTGGATATGCAGAACAGTCGATATCTTGGTTTTCGTGGGGTTTCAAGCTGAGATATGCACTTTTTACGATAATCTTGGTGAGACTTCTGTCCGAAGTATGCAGAATCATCAGGATCGCTCTTTTCGAACTATTTAATGCGAGAGACACGTTTTCTGGGGTTTTCACCACTCCGCAGTTCGTTGGATATGCAGAACAGGAGATATCTTGGTTTTCGTGGAGTTTCTAGCAGAGATATGCATTTTCTGCGATAATCATGGTGAGACTTCTGTTAGAAGTATGCAGAATCATCGAGATCGCACATTTCGATCTATTTAATGCGAGAAACACGTTGTCTGGTGTTTTCACCACTCCACAGAGCGTTTGATATGCAGTACCATCGATATCTTGGTTTTCGTGGGGTTTCAAGCTGAGATATGCATTTTCTAGGATAATCTTGGTGAGACTTCTGTCCGAAGTATGCTGAATCATCTAGATCGCTCTTTTCGAGCTAGTTAATGCGAGAAACTCGTTATCTGGCGTTTTTACCACTCAACAGTGCGTATGATATGCAGAACGGACGATATCTTGGTTTTCGTGGGGCTTCAAGCTCAGATATGCATTTTCTGCGATAATCTTGGTGAGACTTCTGTCCGAAGTATGCAGAATCATCGGGATCGCTCTTTTCGAGCTATTAAATGCGAGAAACACGTTTTCTGGGGTTTTCACCACTCCACAGTTCGTAGGATATGCAGAACAGGAGATATCTTAATTTTCGTGGTTTTTCCAGCTGAGATATGCATTTTCAGCGATAATCATGGTGAGTCTTCTGTCAGAAGTATGCAGAATCTTCGAGATCGCTCATTTCGAGCTAGTTAATGCGAGAAACACGTTATCTGGTGTTTTCACCACTCCACAGTTCGTTGTATATGCAGAACAGGAGATATCTTGGTTTTCGTGGGGTTTCTAGCAGAGATATGCATTATCTGCGATAATCATGTTGAGACTTCTGTTAGAAGTATGCAGAATCTTCGAGATCGTACATTTCGAGCTATTTTATGCGAGAAACACGTTTTCTGGGGTTTTCACCACTGCACAGTTCGTTGGATATGCAGAACAGGAGATATCTTGGTTTTCGTGGGGTTTCAAGCTGAGATATGCATTGTCTGCGATAATCTTGGTGAGACTTCTGTCCGAAGTATGCAGAATCATCGAGATCGCACTTTTCGAGCTATTTAATGCGAGAAACACGATATCTGGTGTTTTCAGCACTCCACAGTGCGTACGATATGCAGAACCGGCGATATCTTGGTTTTCGTGGGGTTTCAAGCTGAGATATGCATTGTCTGCGATAATCTTGGTGAGACTTCTGTCCGAAGTATGCAGAAACATCGAGATCGCACTTTTCGAGCTATTTAATGCGAGAAACACGATATCTGGTGTTTTCAGCACTCCACAGTGCGTACGATATGCAGAACCGGCGATATCTTGGTTTTCGTGGGGTTTCAAGCTGAGATATGCATTGTCTGCGATAATCTTGGTGAGACTTCTGTCCGAAGTATGCAGAATCATCGAGATCGCACTTTTCGAGCTATTTAATGCGAGAAACACGATATCTGGTGTTTTCAGCACTCCACAGTGCGTACGATATGCAGAACCGGCGATATCTTGGTTTTCGTGGGGTTTCAAGCTGAGATATGCATTGTCTGCGATAATCTTGGTGAGACTTCTGTCCGAAGTGTGCAGAATCATCGAGATCGCTCTTTTCGAGCTATTTAATGCGAGAAACACGATATCTGGTGTTTTCAGCACTCCACAGTGCGTACGATATGCAGAACCGGCGATATCTTGGTTTTCGAGGGGTTTCAAGCTGAGATATGCATTGTCTGCGATAATCTTGGTGAGACTTCTGTCCGAAGTGTGCAGAATCATCGAGATCGCTCTTTTCGAGCTATTTAATGCGAGAAACACGTTTTCTGGGGTTTTCACCACACCACAGTTCGTTGGATATGCAGAACCAGCGATATCTTGGTTTTCGTGGGGTTTCAAGCTGAGATATGCATTTTTTACGATAATCATGGTGAGACTTTTGTCCGAAGTATGCAGAATCATCGAGATCGCACTTTTCGAGCTATTTAATGCGAGAAACACGATATCTGGTGTTTTCAGCACTCCACAGTGCGTATGATATGCAGAACCGGCGATATCTTGGTTTTCGTGGGGTTTCAAGCTGAGATATGCATTGTCTGCGATAATCTTGGTGAGACTTCTGTCCGAAGTGTGCAGAATCATCGAGATCGCTCTTTTCGAGCTATTTAATGCGAAAAACATATTTTCTGGGGTTTTCACCACACCACAGTTCGTTGGATATGCAGAACAGGTGATATCTTGGTTTTCGTGGGGTTTCTAGCAGAGATATGCATTATCTGCGATAATCATGTTGAGACTTCTGTTAGAAGTATGCAGAATCTCCGAGATCGTACATTTCGAGCTATTTTATGCGAGATACACGTTTTCTGGGGTTTTCACCACTGCACAGTTCGTTGGATATGCAGAACAGGAGATATCTTGGTTTTCGTGGGTTTTCTAGCAGAGATATGCATTTTCTGAGATAATCTTGGTGAGACCTCTGTCCGAAGTATGCAGAAACATCGAGATCGCTCTTTTCGACCTATTTAATGCGGAAACACGTTATCTGGTGTTTTCACCACTCCACAGTGCGTTTGATATGCAGAACCAGCGATATGTTGGTTTTCGTGGGGTTTCAAGCTGAGATATGCATTTTTTACGATAATCATGGTGAGACTTCTGTCTGAAGGATGCAGAATCATCGAGATCGCACTTTTCGAGCTATTTAATGCGAGAAACACGATATCTGGTGTTTTCAGCAATCCACAGTGCGTATGATATGCAGAACCGGCGATATCTTGGTTTTCGTGGGGTTTCAAGCTGAGATATGCATTGTCTGCGATAATCTTGGTGAGACTTCTGTCCGAAGTATGCAGAAACATCGAGATCGCACTTTTCGAGCTATTTAATGCGAGAAACACGATATCTGGTGTTTTCAGCACTCCACAGTGCGTACGATATGCAGAACCGGCGATATCTTGGTTTTCGTGGGGTTTCAAGCTGAGATATGCATTGTCTGCGATAATCTTGGTGAGACTTCTGTCCGAAGTATGCAGAATCATCGAGATCGCACTTTTCGAGCTATTTAATGCGAGAAACACGATATCTGGTGTTTTCAGCACTCCACAGTGCGTACGATATGCAGAACCGGCGATATCTTGGTTTTCGTGGGGTTTCAAGCTGAGATATGCATTGTCTGCGATAATCTTGGTGAGACTTCTGTCCGAAGTGTGCAGAATCATCGAGATCGCTCTTTTCGAGCTATTTAATGCGAGAAACACGATATCTGGTGTTTTCAGCACTCCACAGTGCGTACGATATGCAGAACCGGCGATATCTTGGTTTTCGTGGGGTTTCAAGCTGAGATATGCATTGTCTGCGATAATCTTGGTGAGACTTCTGTCCGAAGTGTGCAGAATCATCGAGATCGCTCTTTTCGAGCTATTTAATGCGAGAAACACGTTTTCTGGGGTTTTCACCACACCACAGTTCGTTGGATATGCAGAACCAGCGATATCTTGGTTTTCGTGGGGTTTCAAGCTGAGATATGCATTTTTTACGATAATCATGGTGAGACTTTTGTCCGAAGTATGCAGAATCATCGAGATCGCACTTTTCGAGCTATTTAATGCGAGAAACACGATATCTGGTGTTTTCAGCACTCCACAGTGCGTATGATATGCAGAACCGGCGATATCTTGGTTTTCGTGGGGTTTCAAGCTGAGATATGCATTGTCTGCGATAATCTTGGTGAGACTTCTGTCCGAAGTGTGCAGAATCATCGAGATCGCTCTTTTCGAGCTATTTAATGCGAAAAACATATTTTCTGGGGTTTTCACCACACCACAGTTCGTTGGATATGCAGAACAGGTGATATCTTGGTTTTCGAGGGGTTTCAAGCTGAGATATGCATTTTCTGCGATTAACTTGGGGAGGCTTCTGTCCGAAGTATGCTGAATCATCGAGATCGCACTTCTCGAGCTAGTTAATGCGAGAAAAACCTTATCTGGTGTTTTCACGACCCCACAGTGCGTTTGATATGCAGAACCGGCGATATCTTGATTTTCGTGGTTTTTCCTGCTGAGATATGCATTTTCAGCGATAATCTTGGGGAGTCTTCTGTCAGAAGTATGCAGAATCAAAGAGATCGCTCATTTCGAGCTAGTTAATGCGAGAAACACGTTATCTGGAGTTTTCACCACTCCACAGTTCGTTGTATATGCAGAACAGGAGATATCTTGGTTTTCGTGGGGTTTCTAGCAGAGATATGCATTATCTGCGATAATCATGGTGAGACTTCTGTTAGAAGTATGCAGAATCATCGAGATCGCACATTTCGAACTATTTAATGCGAGAAACACGTTGTCTGGTGTTTTCACCACTCCACAGTTGGTTTGATATGCAGAACCGGCGATATCTGGGTTTTCGTGGGGTTTCAAGCTGAGATATGCATTTTCTGAGATAATCTTGGTGAGACCTCTGTCCGAAGTATGCAGAAACATCGAGATCGCTCTTTTCGACCTATTTAATGCGAGAAACACGTTATCTGGTGTTTTCACCAGTCCACAGTGCGTTTGATATGCAGAACTAGCGATATCTTGGTTTTCTTGGGGGTTCAAGCTGAGATATGCATTTTTTACGATAATCATGGTGAGACTTCTGTCCGAAGTATGCAGAATCATCGAGATCGCTCTTTTCGACCTATTTAATGCGAGAAACACGTTATCTGGTGTTTTCACCACTCCACAGTGCGTTTGATATGCAGAACCAGCGATATCTTGGTTTTCTTGGGGGTTCAAGCTGAGATATGCATTTTTTACGATAATCATGGTGAGACTTCTGTCCGAAGTGTGCAGAATCATCGAGATCGCTCTTTTCGAGCTATTTAATGCGAGAAACACGTTTTCTGGGGTTTTCACCACACCACAGTTCGTTGGATATGCAGAACCAGCGATATCTTGGTTTTCGTGGGGTTTCAAGCTGAGATATGCATTTTTTACGATAATCATGGTGAGACTTTTGTCCGAAGTATGCAGAATCATCGAGATCGCACTTTTCGAACTATTTAATGCGAGAAACACGATATCTGGTGTTTTCAGCACTCCACAGTGCGTACGATATGCAGAACCGGCGATATCTTGGTTTTCGTGGGGTTTCAAGCTGAGATATGCATTGTCTGCGATAATCTTGGTGAGACTTCTGTCCGAAGTATGCAGAATCATCGGGATCGCTCTTTTCGAGCTATTAAATGCGAGAAACACGTTTTCTGGGGTTTTCACCACTCCACAGTTCGTAGGATATGCAGAACAGGAGATATCTTAATTTTCGTGGTTTTTCCAGCTGAGATATGCATTTTCAGCGATAATCTTGGTGAGTCTTCTGTCAGAAGTATGCAGAATCTTCGAGATCGCTCATTTCGAGCTAGTTAATGCGAGAAACACGTTATCTGGTGTTTTCACCACTCCACAGTGCGTTTGATATGCAGAACCGGCGACATCTTGGCTGTCGTAGGGTATCAAGCTGAGATATGCATTTTCTACGATAATCTTGGTGAGTCTTCTGTCAGAAGTAAGCAGAATCTTCGAGATCGCTCATTTCGAGCTAGTTAATGCGAGAAACACGTTATCTGGTGTTTTCACCACTCCACAGCGCGTTTGATATGCAGAACCGGCGATAT
Organism: Anthophora plumipes; assembly: GCA_951804975.1. Lineage (NCBI taxonomy): Eukaryota > Metazoa > Arthropoda > Insecta > Hymenoptera > Apidae > Anthophora > Anthophora plumipes. The sequence goes on along the minus strand of CATORF010000162.1, from coordinate 121,317 downwards.
CTTGATTTTCGTGGTTTTTCCTGCTGAGATATGCATTTTCAGCGATAATCTTGGGGAGTCTTCTGTCAGAAGTATGCAGAATCAAAGAGATCGCTCATTTCGAGCTAGTTAATGCGAGAAACACGTTATCTGGTGTTTTCACCACTCCACAGTTCGTTGTATATGCAGAACAGGAGATATCTTGGTTTTCGTGGGGTTTCTAGCAGAGATATGCATTATCTGCGATAATCATGGTGAGACTTCTGTTAGAAGTATGCAGAATCATCGAGATCGCACATTTCGAACAATTTAATGCGAGAAACACGTTGTCTGGTGTTTTCACCACTCCACAGTTGGTTTGATATGCAGAACCGGCGATATCTGGGTTGTCGTGGGGTTTCAAGCTGAGATATGCATTTTCTGAGATAATCTTGGTGAGACCTCTGTCCGAAGTATGCAGAAACATCGAGATCGCTCTTTTCGACCTATTTAATGCGAGAAACACGTTATCTGGTGTTTTCACCAGTCCGCAGTGCGTTTGATATGCAGAACTAGCGATATCTTGGTTTTCTTGGGGGTTCAAGCTGAGATATGCATTTTTTACGATAATCATGGTGAGACTTCTGTCCGAAGTATGCAGAATCATCGAGATCGCACTTTTCGAGCTATTTAATGCGAGAAACACGATATCTGGTGTTTTCAGCACTCCACAGTGCGTACGATATGCAGAACCGGCGATATCTTGGTTTTCGTGGGGTTTCAAGCTGAGATATGCATTGTCTGCGATAATCTTGGTGAGACTTCTGTCCGAAGTGTGCAGAATCATCGAGATCGCTCTTTTCGAGCTATTTAATGCGAGAAACACGTTTTCTGGGGTTTTCACCACACCACAGTTCGTTGGATATGCAGAACCAGCGATATCTTGGTTTTCGTGGGGTTTCAAGTTGAGATATGCATTTTTTACGATAATCATGGTGAGACTTTTGTCCGAAGTATGCAGAATCATCGAGATCGCACTTTTCGAGCTATTTAATGCGAGAAACACGATATCTGGTGTTTTCAGCACTCCACAGTGCGTACGATATGCAGAACCGGCGATATCTTGGTTTTCGTGGGGTTTCAAGCTGAGATATGCATTGTCTGCGATAATCTTGGTGAGACTTCTGTCCGAAGTATGCAGAATCATCGAGATCGCTCTATTCGACCTATTTAATGCGAGAAACACGTTATCTGGTGTTTTCACCACTCCACAGTGCGTTTGATATGCAGAACCAGCGATAGCTTGGTTTTCTTGGGGGTTCAAGCTGAGATATGCATTTTTTACGATAATCATGGTGAGACTTCTGTCCGAAGTATGCAGAATCATCGAGATCGCACTTTTCGAGCTATTTAATGCGAGAAACACGATATCTGGTGTTTTCAGCACTCCACAGTGCGTACGATATGCAGAACCGGCGATATCTTGGTTATCGTGGGGTTTCAAGCTGAGATATGCATTGTCTGCGATAATCTTGGTGAGACTTCTGTCCGAAGTGTGCAGAATCATCGAGATCGCTCTTTTCGAGCTATTTAATGCGAGAAACACGTTTTCTGGGGTTTTCACCACACCACAGTTCGTTGGATATGCAGAACCAGCGATATCTTGGTTTTCGTGGGGTTTCAAGCTGAGATATGCATTTTTTACGATAATCATGGTGAGACTTTTGTCCGAAGTATGCAGAATCATCGAGATCGCACTTTTCGAGCTATTTAATGCGAGAAACACGATATCTGGTGTTTTCAGCACTCCACAGTGCGTACGATATGCAGAACCGGCGATATCTTGGTTTTCGTGGGGTTTCAAGCTGAGATATGCATTGTCTGCGATAATCTTGGTGAGACTTCTGTCCGAAGTATGCAGAATCATCGAGATCGCTCTATTCGACCTATTTAATGCGAGAAACACGTTATCTGGTGTTTTCACCACTCCACAGTGCGTTTGATATGCAGAACCAGCGATAGCTTGGTTTTCTTGGGGGTTCAAGCTGAGATATGCATTTTTTACGATAATCATGGTGAGACTTCTGTCCGAAGTATGCAGAATCATCGAGATCGCACTTTTCGAGCTATTTAATGCGAGAAACACGATATCTGGTGTTTTCAGCACTCCACAGTGCGTACGATATGCAGAACCGGCGATATCTTGGTTATCGTGGGGTTTCAAGCTGAGATATGCATTGTCTGCGATAATCTTGGTGAGACTTCTGTCCGAAGTGTGCAGAATCATCGAGATCGCTCTTTTCGAGCTATTTAATGCGAGAAACACGTTTTCTGGGGTTTTCACCACACCACAGTTCGTTGGATATGCAGAACCAGCGATATCTTGGTTTTCGTGGGGTTTCAAGCTGAGATATGCATTTTTTACGATAATCATGGTGAGACTTTTGTCCGAAGTATGCAGAATCATCGAGATCGCACTTTTCGAACTATTTAATGCGAGAAACACGATATCTGGTGTTTTCAGCACTCCACAGTGCGTACGATATGCAGAACCGGCGATATCTTGGTTTTCGTGGGGTTTCAAGCTGAGATATGCATTGTCTGCGATAATCTTGGTGAGACTTCTGTCCGAAGTATGCAGAATCATCGGGATCGCTCTTTTCGAGCTATTAAATGCGAGAAACACGTTTTCTGGGGTTTTCACCACTCCACAGTTCGTAGGATATGCAGAACAGGAGATATCTTAATTTTCGTGGTTTTTCCAGCTGAGATATGCATTTTCTACGATAATCTTGGTGAGTCTTCTGTCAGAAGTAAGCAGAATCTTCGAGATCGCTCATTTCGAGCTAGTTAATGCGAGAAACACGTTATCTGGTGTTTTCACCACTCCACAGCGCGTTTGATATGCAGAACCGGCGATATCTTGATTTTCGTGGTTTTTCCTGCTAAGATATGCATTTTCAGCGATAATCTTGGGGAGTCTTCTGTCAGAAGTATGCAGAATCAAAGAGATCGCTCATTTCGAGCTAGTTAATGCGAGAAACACTTTATCTGGTGTTTTCACCACTCCACAGTTCGTTGTATATGCAGAACAGGAGATATCTTGGTTTTCGTGGGGTTTCTAGCAGAGATATGCATTATCTGCGATAATCATGTTGAGACTTCTGTTAGAAGTATGCAGAATCTTCGAGATCGTACATTTCGTGCTATTTAATGCGAGAAACACGTTTTCTGGGGTTTTCACCACTGCACAGTTCGTTGGATATGCAGAACAGGAGATATCTTGGTTTTCGTGGGTTTTCTAGCAGAGATATTCATTTTCTGCGATAATCATGGTGAGACTTCTGTTAGAAGTATGCAGAATCATCGAGATCGCACATTTCGAGCTATTAAATGCGAGAAACACGTTTTCTGGGGTTTTCACCACTCCACAGTTCGTAGGATATGCAGAACAGGAGATATCTTAATTTTCGTGGTTTTTCCAGCTGAGATATGCATTTTCAGCGATAATCTTGGTGAGTCTTCTGTCAGAAGTATGCAGAATCTTCGAGATCGCTCATTTCGAGCTAGTTAATGCGAGAAACACGTTATCTGGTGTTTTCACCACTCCACAGTGCGTTTGATATGCAGAACCGGCGACATCTTGGCTGTCGTAGGGTATCAAGCTGAGATATGCATTTTTTACGATAATCATGGTGAGACTTTTGTCCGAAGTATGCAGAATCATCGAGATCGCACTTTTCGAGCTATTTAATGCGAGAAACACGATATCTGGTGTTTTCAGCACTCCAAAGTGCGTACGATATGCAGAACCGGCGATATCTTGGTTTTCGTGGGGTTTCAAGCTGAGATATGCATTGTCTGCGATAATCTTGGTGAGACTTCTGTCCGAAGTATGCAGAATCATCGAGATCGCTCTTTTCGACCTATTTAATGCGAGAAACACGTTATCTGGTGTCTTCACCACTCCACAGTGCGTTTGATATGCAGAACCAGCGATATCTTGGTTTTCTTGGGGGTTCAAGCTGAGATATGCATTTTTTACGATAATCATGGTGAGACTTCTGTCCGAAGTATCCAGAATCATCGAGATCGCACTTTTCGAGCTATTTAATGCGAGAAACACGATATCTGGTGTTTTCAGCACTCCACAGTGCGTACGATATGCAGAACCGGCGATATCTTGGTTTTCGTGGGGTTTCAAGCTGAGATATGCATTGTCTGCGATAATCTTGGTGAGACTTCTGTCCGAAGTGTGCAGAATCATCGAGATCGCTCTTTTCGAGCTATTTAATGCGAGAAACACGTTTTCTGGGGTTTTCACCACACCACAGTTCGTTGGATATGCAGAACCAGCGATATCTTGGTTTTCGTGGGGTTTCAAGCTGAGATATGCATTTTTTACGATAATCATGGTGAGACTTTTGTCCGAAGTATGCAGAATCATCGAGATCGCTCTTTTCGAACTATTTAATGCGAGAAACACGATATCTGGTGTTTTCAGCACTCCACAGTGCGTACGATATGCAGAACCGGCGATATCTTGGTTTTCGTGGGGTTTCAAGCTGAGATATGCATTGTCTGCGATAATCTTGGTGAGACTTCTGTCCGAAGTATGCAGAATCATCGGGATCGCACTTTTCGAGCTATTAAATGCGAGAAACACGTTTTCTGGGGTTTTCACCACTCCACAGTTCGTAGGATATGCAGAACAGGAGATATCTTAATTTTCGTGGTTTTTCCAGCTGAGATATGCATTTTCAGCGATAATCTTGGTGAGTCTTCTGTCAGAAGTATGCAGAATCTTCGAGATCGCTCATTTCGAGCTAGTTAATGCGAGAAACACGTTATCTGGTGTTTTCACCACTCCACAGTGCGTTTGATATGCAGAACCGGCGACATCTTGGCTGTCGTAGGGTATCAAGCTGAGATATGCATTTTTTACGATAATCATGGTGAGACTTCTGTCAGAAGTATGCAGAATCTTCGAGATCGCTCATTTCGAGCTAGTTAATGCTAGAAACACGTTATCTGGTGTTTTCACCACTCCACAGTTCGTTGTATATGCAGAACAGGAGATATCTTGGTTTTCGTGGGGTTTCTAGCAGAGATATGCATTATCTGCGATAATCATGGTGAGACTTCTGTTAGAAGTATGCAGAATCATCGAGATCGCACATTTCGAACTATTTAATGCGAGAAACACGTTGTCTGGTGTTTTCACCACTCCACAGTTGGTTTGATATGCAGAACCGGCGATATCTGGGTTTTCGTGGGGTTTCAAGCTGAGATATGCATTTTCTGAGATAATCTTGGTGAGACCTCTGTCCGAAGTATGCAGAAACATCGAGATCGCTCTTTTCGACCTATTTAATGCGAGAAACATGTTATCTGGTGTTTTCACCAGTCCACAGTGCGTTTGATATGCAGAACTAGCGATATCTTGGTTTTCTTGGGGGTTCAAGCTGAGATATGCATTTTTTACGATGATCATGGTGAGACTTCTGTCCGAAGTATGCAGAATCATCGAGATCGCACTTTTCGAGCTATTTAATGCGAGAAACACGATATCTGGTGTTTTCAGCACTCCACAGTGCGTACGATATGCAGAACCGGCGATATCTTGGTTTTCGTGGGGTTTCAAGCTGAGATATGCATTTTTTACGATAATCATGGTGAGACTTCTGTCCGAAGTATGCAGAATCATCGAGATCGCACTTTTCGAGCTATTTAATGCGAGAAACACGATATCTGGTGTTTTCAGCACTCCACAGTGCGTACGATATGCAGAACCGGCGATATCTTGGTTTTCGTGGGGTTTCAAGCTGAGATATGCATTGTCTGCGATAATCTTGGTGAGACTTCTATCCGAAGTGTGCAGAATCATCGAGATCGCTCTTTTCGAGCTATTTAATGCGAGAAACACGTTTTCTGGGGTTTTCACCACACCACAGTTCGTTGGATATGCAGAACCAGCGATATCTTGGTTTTCGTGGGGTTTCAAGTTGAGATATGCATTTTTTACGATAATCATGGTGCGACTTTTGTCCGAAGTATGCAGAATCATCGAGATCGCACTTTTCGAGCTATTTAATGCGAGAAACACGATATCTGGTGTTTTCAGCACTCCACAGTGCGTACGATATGCAGAACCGGCGATATCTTGGTTTTCGTGGGGTTTCAAGCTGAGATATGCATTGTCTGCGATAATCTTGGTGAGACTTCTGTCCGAAGTATGCAGAATCATCGAGATCGCTCTATTCGACCTATTTAATGCGAGAAACACGTTATCTGGTGTTTTCACCACTCCACAGTGCGTTTGATATGCAGAACCAGCGATATCTTGGTTTTCTTGGGGGTTCAAGCTGAGATATGCATTTTTTACGATAATCATGGTGAGACTTCTGTCCGAAGTATGCAGAATCATCGAGATCGCACTTTTCGAGCTATTTAATGCGAGAAACACGATATCTGGTGTTTTCAGCACTCCACAGTGCGTACGATATGCAGAACCGGCGATATCTTGGTTTTCGTGGGGTTTCAAGCTGAGATATGCATTGTCTGCGATAATCTTGGTGAGACTTCTGTCCGAAGTGTGCAGAATCATCGAGATCGCTCTTTTCGAGCTATTTAATGCGAGAAACACGTTTTCTGGGGTTTTCACCACACCACAGTTCGTTGGATATGCAGAACCAGCGATATCTTGGTTTTCGTGGCGTTTCAAGCTGAGATATGCATTTTTTACGATAATCATGGTGAGACTTTTGTCCGAAGTATGCAGAATCATCGAGATCGCACTTTTCGAACTATTTAATGCGAGAAACACGATATCTGGTGTTTGCAGCACTCCACAGTGCGTACGATATGCAGAACCGGCGATATCTTGGTTTTCGTGGGGTTTCTAGCAGAGATATGCATTATCTGCGATAATCATGTTGAGACTTCTGTTAGAAGTATGCAGAATCTTCGAGATCGTACATTTCGTGCTATTTAATGCGAGAAACACGTTTTCTGGGGTTTTCACCACTGCACAGTTCGTTGGATATGCAGAACAGGAGATATCTTGGTTTTCGTGGGTTTTCTAGCAGAGATATTCATTTTCTGCGATAATCATGGTGAGACTTCTGTTAGAAGTATGCAGAATCATCGAGATCGCACATTTCGAACTATTTAATGCGAGAAACACGTTGTCTGGTGTTTTCACCACTCCACAGTTGGTTTGATATGCAGAACCGGCGATATCTGGGTTTTCGTGGGGTTTCAAGCTGAGATATGCATTTTCTGAGATAATCTTGGTGAGACCTCTGTCCGAAGTATGCAGAAACATCGAGATCGCTCTTTTCGACCTATTTAATGCGAGAAACACGTTATCTGGTGTTTTCACCAGTCCACAGTGCGTTTGATGTGCAGAACCAGCGATATCTTGGTTTTCGTGGGGTTTCAAGCTGAGATATGCATTTTTTACGATAATCATGGTGAGACTTCTGTCCGAAGTGTGCAGAATCATCGAGATCGCACTTTTCGAGCTATTTAATGCGAGAAACACGATATCTGGTGTTTTCAGCACTCCACAGTGCGTACGATATGGAGAACCGGCGATATCTTGGTTTTCGTGGGGTTTCAAGCTGAGATATGCATTGTCTGCGATAATCTTGGTGAGACTTCTGTCCGAAGTGTGCAGAATCATCGAGATCGCTCTTTTCGAGCTATTTAATGCGAGAAACACGTTTTCTGGGGTTTTCACCACACCACAGTTCGTTGGATATGCAGAACCAGCGATATCTTGGTTTTCGTGGGGTTTCAAGTTGAGATATGCATTTTTTACGATAATCATGGTGAGACTTTTGTCCGAAGTATGCAGAATCATCGAGATCGCACTTTTCGAGCTATTTAATGCGAGAAACACGATATCTGGTGTTTTCAGCACTCCACAGTGCGTACGATATGCAGAACCGGCGATATCTTGGTTTTCGTGGGGTTTCAAGCTGAGATATGCATTGTCTGCGATAATCTTGGTGAGACTTCTGTCCGAAGTATGCAGAATCATCGAGATCGCTCTATTCGACCTATTTAATGCGAGAAACACGTTATCTGGTGTTTTCACCACTCCACAGTGCGTTTGATATGCAGAACCAGCGATATCTTGGTTTTCTTGGGGGTTCAAGCTGAGATATGCATTTTTTACGATAATCATGGTGAGACTTCTGTCCGAAGTATGCAGAATCATCGAGATCGCACTTTTCGAGCTATTTAATGCGAGAAACACGATATCTGGTGTTTTCAGCACTCCACAGTGCGTACGATATGCAGAACCGGCGATATCTTGGTTTTCGTAGGGTTTCAAGCTGAGATATGCATTGTCTGCGATAATCTTGGTGAGACTTCTGTCCGAAGTGTGCAGAATCATCGAGATCGCTCTTTTCGAGCTATTTAATGCGAGAAACACGTTTTCTGGGGTTTTCACCACAACACAGTTCGTTGGATATGCAGAACCAGCGATATCTTGGTTTTCGTGGGGTTTCAAGCTGAGATATGCATTTTTTACGATAATCATGGTGAGACTTTTGTCCGAAGTATGCAGAATCATCGAGATCGCACTTTTCGAACTATTTAATGCGAGAAACACGATATCTGGTGTTTTCAGCACTCCACAGTGCGTACGATATGCAGAACCGGCGATATCTTGGTTTTCGTGGGGTTTCAAGCTGAGATATGCATTGTCTGCGATAATCTTGGTGAGACTTCTGTCCGAAGTATGCAGAATCATCGGGATCGCTCTTTCCGAGCTATTAAATGCGAGAAACACGTTTTCTGGGGTTTTCACCACTCCACAGTTCGTAGGATATGCAGAACAGGAGATATCTTAATTTTCGTGGTTTTTCCAGCTGAGATATGCATTTTCAGCGATAATCTTGGTGAGTCTTCTGTCAGAAGTATGCAGAATCTTCGAGATCGCTCATTTCGAGCTAGTTAATGCGAGAAACACGTTATCTGGTGTTTTCACCACTCCACAGTGCGTTTGATATGCAGAACCGGCGACATCTTGGCTGTCGTAGGGTATCAAGCTGAGATATGCATTTTCTACGATAATCTTGGTGAGTCTTCTGTCAGAAGTAAGCAGAATCTTCGAGATCGCTCATTTCGAGCTAGTTAATGCGAGAAACACGTTATCTGGTGTTTTCACCACTCCACAGCGCGTTTGATATGCAGAACCGGCGATATCTTGATTTTCGTGGTTTTTCCTGCTGAGATATGCATTTTCAGCGATAATCTTGGGGAGTATTCTGTCAGAAGTATGCAGAATCAAAGAGATCGCTCATTTCGAGCTAGTTAATGCGAGAAACACGTTATCTGGTGTTTTCACCACTCCACAGTTCGTTGTATATGCAGAACAGGAGATATCTTGGTTTTCGTGGGGTTTCTAGCAGAGATATGCATTATCTGCGATAATCATGTTAAGACTTCTGTTAGAAGTATGCAGAATATTCGAGATCGTACATTTCGTGCTATTTAATGCGAGAAACACGTTTTCTGGGGTTTTCACCACTGCACAGTTCGTTGGATATGCAGAACAGGAGATATCTTGGTTTTCGTGGGTTTTCTAGCAGAGATATGCATTTTCTGCGATAATCATGGTGAGACTTCTGTTAGAAGTATGCAGAATCATCGAGATCGCACATTTCGAACTATTTAATGCGAGAAACACGTTGTCTGGTGTTTTCACCACTCCACAGTTGGTTTGATATGCAGAACCGGCGATATCTGGGTTTTCGTGGGGTTTCAAGCTGAGATATGCATTTTCTGAGATAATCTTGGTGAGACCTCTGTCCGAAGTATGCAGAAACATCGAGATCGCTCTTTTCGACCTATTTAATGCGAGAAACACGTTATCTGGTGTTTTCACCAGTCCACAGTGCGTTTGATGTGCAGAACCAGCGATATCTTGGTTTTCGTGGGGTTTCAAGCTGAGATATGCATTTTTTACGATAATCATGGTGAGACTTCTGTCCGAAGTATGCAGAATCATCGAGATCGCACTTTTCGAGCTATTTAATGCGAGAAACACGATATCTGGTGTTTTCAGCACTCCACAGTGCGTACGACATGGAGAACCGGCGATATCTTGGTTTTCGTGGGGTTTCAAGCTGAGATATGCATTGTCTGCGATAATCTTGGTGAGACTTCTGTCCGAAGTGTGCAGAATTATCGAGATCGCTCTTTTCGAGCTATTTAATGCGAGAAACACGTTTTCTGGGGTTTTCACCACACCACAGTTCGTTGGATATGCAGAACCAGCGATATCTTGGTTTTCGTGGGGTTTCCAGCTGAAATATGCATTTTCTGCGATAATCTTGGTGAGTCTTCTGTCAGAAGTATGCAGAATCATCGAGATCGCTCTAATTGAGCTATTTAATGCGAGAAACATGTTATCTGGTGTTTTCATCACTCCACAGGGCGTTTGATATGCAGAACCGGCGATATCTTGGTTTTCGTGGGGTTTCCAGCTGAGATATGCATTTTCTGCGATAATATTTGTGAGACTTCTGTCAGAAGCATGCAGAATCATCGGGATCGCTCTTTTCGAGCTATTTAATGCGAGAAACACCTTATGTGGTGATTTCACCACTCCACAGTGCGTTTGATATGCAGAACCGACGACATCTTGACTTTCGTCGGGTATCAAGCTGAGATATGCATTGTCTGCGATAATCTTGGTGAGACTTCAGTCCGAAGTGTGCAGAATCATCGAGATCGCTCTTTTCGAGCTATTTAATGCGAGAAACACGTTTTCTGGGGTTTTCACCACACCACAGTTCGTTGGATATGCAGAACCAGCGATATCTTGGTTTTCGTGGGGTTTCCAGCTGAAATATGCATTTTCTGCGATAATCTTGGTGAGTCTTCTGTCAGAAGTATGCAGAATCATCGAGATCGCTCTAATTGAGCTATTTAATGCGAGAAACATGTTATCTGGTGTTTTCATCACTCCACAGGGCGTTTGATATGCAGAACCGGCGATATCTTGGTTTTCGTGGGGTTTCCAGCTGAGATATGCATTTTCTGCGATAATCTTTGTGAGACTTCTGTCAGAAGCATGCAGAATCATCGGGATCGCTCTTTTCGAGCTATTTAATGCGAGAAACACCTTATGTGGTGATTTCACCACTCCACAGTGCGTTTGATATGCAGAACCGACGACATCTTGACTTTCGTCGGGTATCAAGCTGAGATATGCATTGTCTGCGATAATCTTGGTGAGACTTCTGTCAGAAGTATGCAGAATCATCGAGATCGCTCTAATTGAGCTATTTAATGCGAGAAACATGTTATCTGGTGTTTTCATCACTCCACAGGGCGTTTGATATGCAGAACCGACGACATCTTGGTTTTCGTGGGGTTTCAAGCTGAGATATGCATTTTTTACGATAATCATGGTGAGACTTCTGTCCGAAGTATGCAGAATCATCGAGATCGCACTTTTCGAGCTATTTAATGCGAGAAACACGATATCTGGTGTTTTCAGCACTCCACAGTGCGTACGACATGGAGAACCGGCGATATCTTGGTTTTCGTGGGGTTTCAAGCTGAGATATGCATTGTCTGCGATAATCTTGGTGAGACTTCTGTCCGAAGTGTGCAGAATCATCGAGATCGCTCTTTTCGAGCTATTTAATGCGAGAAACACGTTTTCTGGGGTTTTCACCACACCACAGTTCGTTGGATATGCAGAACCAGCGATATCTTGGTTTTCGTGGGGTTTCCAGCTGAAATATGCATTTTCTGCGATAATCTTGGTGAGACTTCTGTCAGAAGTTTGCAGAATCATCTAGATCGCTCGTTTCGAGCTATTTAATGCGAAAAAACAAGTTTTCTGGTGTTTTGACCACTCCACAGTGCGTTTGATATGTAGAGCCGCCGATAACTTGGTTTTCGTGGGGTTTCCAGCTGAAATATGCATTTTCTGCGATAATATTGGTAAGACTTCAGTCAGAAGTATGCGGAAACATCGAGATCGCTCTTTTCGAGCTATTTAATGCGAGAAACACGATATCTGGTGTTTTCACCACTCCACAGTGCGTTTGATATGCAGAAACGGCGATATCTTGATTTTCGTGGTGTTTCCAGCTGAGTTATGCATTTTCTGCAATAATCTTGGTGAGTCTTCTGTCAGAAGTATGCAGAATCATCTAGATCGCTCTTTTCGAGCTAATTAATGCGAGAAACACGTTTTCTGGTGTATTCGCCACTCCACAGTACGTTTGACATGCAGAACCGGCGACATCTTAATTTTCGTGATGTTTCAAGCTGAGATATGGATTTTCTGCGATAATCTTGGTGAGACTTCAGTCAGAGGTATGCAGAATCATCTAGATCGCTCTTTTCAAGCTATTTAATGCGAAAAAACAAGTTTTCTAGTGTTTTCACGACACCACAGTGCGTTTGATATCCAGAACCGGCGACATCTAGATTTTAGTGAGATTTCAACCTGAGATATGCATTTTCGTCGATAATCTAGGTGAGTCTTCTGTCAGTAGTATGCAGAATCATCGGGACCCCTCTTTTCGAGCTATTTAATGCGAGAAACACGTTATCTGTTGTTTTCACCACTCCGCAGTGCGTTTGATATGCAGAACCGGCGACATCTTGATTTTCGTGAGATTTCAACCTGAGATATGCATTTTCTACGATAATCTTGGTGAGACTTCCGTCAGAAGTATGCAGAATCTTCGAGATCGCTCTTTTCGAGCTATTTAATGCGAGAAACACGTTATCTGGTGTTTTCACGACACCACAGTGCGTTTGATATCCAGAACAGGCGACATCTTGAATTTCGTGAGATTTCAACCTGAGATATGCATTTTCGTCGATAATCTTGGTGAGACTTCTGTCAGAAGTATGCAGAATCTTCGAGAACGCTCTTTTCGAGCTACATAATGCGAGAAACACGTTATCTCGTGTTTTCACCACTCCACAGTGCGTTTGATATGCAGAACCAGCGACATCTAGGCTTTCGTCGGGTATCAAGCTGAGATATGCATTTTCAACGATTATCTTGGTGAGACTTCTGTCAGAAGTATGCAGAATCATCGGGATCGCTCTTTTCGAGCTATTTAATGCGAGAAACACGTTGTCTGGTTGTTTTCACGGCTCCACAGTGCGTTTGATATGCAGAACCGGCGACATTTTTATTTTCGTGATGTTTTCCAGCTGAGATATGGATTTTCTGCGATAATCTTGGTGAGACTTTAGTCAGAAGTATGCAGAATCATCTAGATCGCTCGTTTCGAGCTATTTAATGCGAAAAAACAAGTTTTCTGTTGTTTTGACCACTCCACAGTGCGTATGATATGTAGAGCCGCCGATAACTTGGTCTTCGCGAGGTTTCCAGCTGAAATATGCATTTTCTGCGATGATCTTGGTGTTTCATCTATGAGAAGTATGCAGAATGATCGAGAACGCCCTTTTCGAGTTAGTTAATGCGAGAAACACGTTTTCTGGTGTTTTCAACATTCCACAGTGCGTCTGATATGCAGAACCGACGATATCGTGGTTTTCGTGGTGTTTCCAGCTGAGATATGCATTTTCTGCGATAATCTTGGTGTGTCTTCTGTCAGCAGTATGCAGAATCATCTAGATCACTCTTTTCGAGCTACTTAATGCGAGAACCACGTTATCTGGTGCATTGACCACTCCCCAGTGCGTTTGATATGCAGAACCGGCGACATCTTGGTTTTCGTGGGGTTTCCAGCTGAAATATGCATTTTCAACGATAATCTTGGTGAGATTTCAGTCAGAAGTATACAGAATCTTCTAGATCGCTCTTTTCGAACTATTTAATGCGAGAAACACCTTATGTGGAGATTTCACCACTCCACAGTGCGTTTGATATGCAGAACCGACGGCATCTTGACTTTCGTCGGGTATCAAGCTGAGATATGCATTTTCTGCGATAATCTTGGTGTTTCATCTATGAGAAGTATGCAGAATCATCGTGAACGCTCTTTGCGAGCTAGTTAATGCGAGAAACACGTTATCTGGTGTTTTCACCACTCCACAGTGCGTTTGATATGCAGAACCGGCGACATCTTGGATTTCGTCGGGTTTCAAGCTGAGATATGCATTTTCTACGATAATCTTGGTGAGACTTCTGTCAGAAGTATGCAGAATCTTCGAGATCGCTCTTTTCGAGCTATTTAATGCGAGAAACATGTTATCTGGTGTTTTCATCACTCCACAGGGCGTTTGATATGCAGAACCGGCGATATCTTGGTTTTCGTGGGGTTTCCAGCTGAGATATGCATTTTCAACGATAATCTTGGTGAGATTTCTGTCAGAAGTATGCAGAATCATCGGGATCGCACTTTTCGAGCTATTTAATGCGAGAAACACGTTGTCTGGTTGTTTTCACCACTCCACAGTGCGTTTGATTTGCAGAACCGGCGACATCTTGATTTTCGTGAGGTTTCAAGCTGAGATATGCATTTTCTGCGATAATCTTGGTGAGACTTCTGTCAGAAGTATGCATAATCTTCGGGATCGCACTTCTCGAGCTATTTAATGCGAAAAAACAAGTTTTCTGTTGTTTTGACCACTCCACAGTGCGTATGATATGTAGAGCCGCCGATAACTTTGTCTTCGCGGGGTTTCCAGCTGAAATATGCATTTTCTGCGATGATCTTGGTGTTTCATCTATGAGAAGTATGCAGAATGATCGAGAACGCTCTTTTCGAGTTAGTTAATGCGAGAAACACGTTTTCTGGTGTTTTCAACATTCCACAGTGCGTCTGATATGCAGAACCGACGATATCGTGGTTTTCGTGGTGTTTCCAGCTGAGATATGCATTTTCTGCGATAATGTTGGTGGGTCTTCTGTCAGCAGTATGCAGAATCATCTAGATCACTCTGTTCGAGCTACTTAATGCGAGAACCACGTTATCTGGTGTATTGACCACTCCCCAGTGCGTTTGATATGCAGAACCGACGACATCTTGGTTTTCGTCGGGTTTCCAGCTGAAATATGCATTTTCAACGATAATCTTGGTGAGATTTCAGTCAGAAGTATACAGAATCTTCTAGATCGCTCTTTTCGAGCTATTTAATGCGAGAAACACCTTATGTGGTGATTTCACCACTCCACAGTGCGTTTGATATGCAGAACCGACGACATCTTGACTTTCGTCGGGTATCAAGCTGAGATATGCATTTTCTGCGATAATCTTGGTGTTTCATCTATGAGAAGTATGCAGAATCATCGTGAACGCTCTTTGCGAGCTAGTTAATGCAAGAAACACGTTTTCTGGTGTTTTCAACATTCCACAGTGCGTCTGATATGCAGAACCGACGATATCGTGGTTTTCGTGGTGTTTCCAGCTGAGATATGCATTTTGTGCGATAATCTTCGTGGGTCTTCTGTCAGCAGTATGCAGAATCATCTAGATCACTCTTTTCGAGCTACTTAATGCGAGAACCACGTTATCTGGTGTATTGACCACTCCCCAGTGCGTTTGATATGCAGAACCGGCGACATCTTGGTTTTCGTGGGGTTTCCAGCTGAAATATGCATTTTCAACGATAATCTTGGTGAGATTTCAGTCAGAAGTATACAGAATCTTCTAGATCGCTCTTTTCGAGCTATTTAATGCGAGAAACACCTTATGTGGTGATTTCACCACTCCACAGTGCGTTTGATATGCAGAACCGACGACATCTTGACTTTCGTCGGGTATCAAGCTGAGATATGCATTTTCTGCGATAATCTTGGTGTTTCATCTATGAGAAGTATGCAGAATCATCGTGAACGCTCTTTGCGAGCTAGTTAATGCAAGAAACACGTTTTCTGGTGTTTTCACCACTCCACAGTGCGTCAGATATGCAGAACCGGAGATAACTTGGTTTTCGTGAGGTTTCAAGCTGAGATATGCATTTTCTGCGATTATCTTGGTGAGACTTCTGTCAGAAGTATGCATAATCATCGGGATCGCACTTCTCGAGCTATTTAATGCGAGAAACACGTTATCTGGTTGTTTTCACCCCTCCACAGTGCGTTTGATTTGCAGAACCGGCGACATCTTGATTTTCGTGAGGTTTCAAGCTGAGATATGCATTTTCTGCGATAATCTTGGTGAGACTTCTGTCAGAAGCATGCATAATCATCGGGATCGCACTTCTCGAGCTATTTAATGCGAGAAACACGTTATCTGGTTGTTTTCACCACTCCACAGTTCGTTTGATTTGCAGAACCGGCGACATCTTGATTTTCGTGAGGTTTCAAGCTGAGATATGCATTTTCTGCGATAATCTTGGTGAGACTTCTGTCAGAAGTATGCATAATCTTCGGGATCGCACTTCTCGAGCTATTTAATGCGAGAAACACGTTATCTGGTTGTTTTCACCACTCCACAGTGCGTTTGATTTGCAGAACCGGCGACATCTTGATTTTCGTGATGTTTCAAGATGAGATATGGATTTTCTGCGATAATCTTGGTGAGACTTCAGTCAGAAGTATGCAGAATCATCTAGATCGCTCTTTTCAAGCTATTTACTGCGAAAAAACAAGTTTTCTAGTGTTTTCACGACACCACAGTGCGTTTGATATCCAGAACCGGCGACATCTAGATTTTCGTGAGATTTCAACCTGAGATATGCATTTTCGACGATAATCTTGGTGAGTCTTCTGTCAGTAGTATGCAGAATCATCGGGACCCCTCTTTTCGAGCTATTTAATGCGAGAAACACGTTATCTGTTGTTTTCACCACTCCGCAGTGCGTTTGATATGCAGAACCGGCGACATCTTGATTTTCGTGAGATTTCAACCTGAGATATGCATTTTCTACGATAATCTTTGTGAGACTTCCGTCAGAAGTATGCAGAATCTTCGAGATCGCTCTTTTCGAGCTATTTAATGCGAGAAACACGTTATCTGGTGTTTTCACGACACCACAGTGCGTTTGATATCCAGAACAGGCGACATCTTGAATTTCGTGAGATTTCAACCTGAGATATGCATTTTCGTCGATAATCTTGGTGAGACTACTGTCAGAAGTATGCAGAATCTTCGAGAACGCTCTTTTCGAGCTACATAATGCGAGAAACACGTTATCTGGTGTTTTCACCACTCCACAGTGCGTTTGATATGCAGAACCGGCGACATCTTGGATTTCGTCGGGTTTCAAGCTGAGATATGCATTTTCTACGATAATCTTGGTGAGACTTCTGTCAGAAGTATGCAGAATCTTCGAGATCGCTCTTTTCGAGCTATTTAATGCGAGAAACATGTTATCTGGTGTTTTCATCACTCCACAGGGCGTTTGATATGCAGAACCGGCGATATCTTGGTTTTCGTGGGGTTTCCAGCTGAGATATGCATTTTCAACGATAATCTTGGTGAGATTTCTGTCAGAAGTATGCAGAATCATCGGGATCGCACTTTTCGAGCTATTTAATGCGAGAAACACGTTGTCTGGTTGTTTTCACGACTCCACAGTGCGTTTGATATGCAGAACCGGCGACATCTTAATTTTCGTGATGTTTCAAGCTGAGATATGGATTTTCTGCGATAATCTTGGTGAGACTTCAGTCAGAGGTATGCAGAATCATCTAGATCGCTCTTTTCAAGCTATTTAATGCGAAAAAACAAGTTTTCTAGTGTTTTCAACATTCCACAGTGCGTTTGATATGCAGAACCGGCGACATCTTGGATTTCGTCGGGTTTCAAGCTGAGATATGCATTTTCTACGATAATCTTGGTGAGACTTCTGTCAGAAGTATGCAGAATCTTCGAGATCGCTCTTTTCGAGCTATTTAATGCGAGAAACATGTTATCTGGTGTTTTCATCACTCCACAGGGCGTTTGATATGCAGAACCGGCGATATCTTGGTTTTCGTGGGGTTTCCAGCTGAGATATGCATTTTCAACGATAATCTTGGTGAGATTTCTGTCAGAAGTATGCAGAATCATCGGGATCGCACTTTTCGAGCTATTTAATGCGAGAAACACGTTGTCTGGTTGTTTTCACGACTCCACAGTGCGTTTGATATGCAGAACCGGCGACATCTTAATTTTCGTGATGTTTCAAGCTGAGATATGGATTTTCTGCGATAATCTTGGTGAGACTTCAGTCAGAGGTATGCAGAATCATCTAGATCGCTCTTTTCAAGCTATTTAATGCGAAAAAACAAGTTTTCTAGTGTTTTCAACATTCCACAGTGCGTTTGATATGCAGAACCGGCGACATCTTGGATTTCGTCGGGTTTCAAGCTGAGATATGCATTTTCTACGATAATCTTGGTGAGACTTCTGTCAGAAGTATGCAGAATCTTCGAGATCGCTCTTTTCGAGCTATTTAATGCGAGAAACATGTTATCTGGTGTTTTCATCACTCCACGGGGCGTTTGATATGCAGAACCGGCGATATCTTGGTTTTCGTGGGGTTTCCAGCTGAGATATGCATTTTCTACGATAATCTTGGTGAGACTTTAGTCAGAAGTATGCAGAATCTTCTAGATTGCTCGTTTCGAGCTATTTAATGCGAGAAACATGTTATCTGGTGTTTTCATCACTCCACAGGGCGTTTGATATGCAGAACCGGCGATATCTTGGTTTTCGTGGGGTTTCCAGCTGAGATATGCATTTTCAACGATAATCTTGGTGAGATTTCTGTCAGAAGTATGCAGAATCATCGGGATCGCACTTTTCGAGCAATTTAATGCGAGAAACACGTTGTCTGGTTGTTTTCACGACTCCACAGTGCGTTTGATATGCAGAACCGGCGACATCTTAATTTTCGTGATGTTTCAAGCTGAGATATGGATTTTCTGCGATAATCTTGGTGAGACTTCAGTCAGAGGTATGCAGAATCATCTAGATCGCTCTTTTCAAGCTATTTAATGCGAGAAACACGTTTTCTGGTGTTTTCAACATTCCACAGTGCGTCTGATATGCAGAACCGACGATATCGTGGTTTTCGTGGTGTTTCCAGCTGAGATATGCATTTTCTGCGATAATCTTGGTGGGTCTTCTGTCAGCAGTATGCAGAATCATCTAGATCACTCTTTTCGAGCTACTTAATGCGAGAACCACGTTATCTGGTGTATTGACCACTCCCCAGTGCGTTTGATATGCAGAACCGGCGACATCTTGGTTTTCGTGGGGTTTCCAGCTGAAATATGCATTTTCAACGATAATGATGGTGAGATTTCAGTCAGAAGTATGCAGAATCATCTAGATCGCTCGTTTCGAGATATTTAATGCGAAAAACAAGTTTTCTGGTGTTTTCAACATTCCACAGTGCGTTTGATATGCAGAACCGGCGATATCTTGATTTTCGTGGTGTTTCCAGCTGAGATATGCATTTTCTGCGATAATATTGGTGAGACTTCAGTCAGAAGTATACAGAATCTTCTAGATCGCTCGTTTCGAGCTATTTAATGCGAGAAACACGTTATCTGGTGTATTGACCACTCCACAGGGCGTTTGATATGTAGAGCCGCCGATAACTTGGTTTTCGTGGGGTTTCCAGCTGAAATATGCATTTTCTGCGATAATCTTGGTGAGTCTTCTGTCAGAAGTATGCAGAATCATCGAGATCGCTCTATTTGAGCTATTTAATGCGAGAAACATGTTATCTGGTGTTTTCATCACTCCACAGGGCGTTTGATATGCAGAACCGGCGACATCTTGGTTTTCGTGGGGTTTCCAGCTGAGATATGCATTTTCTGCGATAATCTTTGTGAGACTTCTGTCAGAAGCATGCAGAATCATCGGGATCGCTCTTTTCGAGCTATTTAATGCGAGAAACACCTTATGTGGTGATATCACCACTCCACAGTGCGTTTGATATGCAGAACCGACGACATCTTGACTTTCGTCGGGTATCAAGCTGAGATATGCATTTTCTGCGATAATCTTGGTGTTTCATCTATGAGAAGTATGCAGAATCATCGTGAACGCTCTTTTCGAGCTAGTTAATGCGAGAAACACGTTTTCTGGTGTTTTCACCACTCCACAGTGCGTCTGATATGCAGAACCGGCGACATCTTGCTTTTCGTGGGTTTTCAAGCTGAGATATGCTTTTTCTGCGATAATATTGGTAAGACTTCAGTCAGAAGTATGCGGAAACATCGAGATCGCTCTTTTCGAGCTATTTAATGCAAGAAACACGTTATCTGGTGTATTGACCACTCCACAGTGCGTTTGATATGCAGAACCGGCGACATCTAGATTTTAGTGAGATTTCAACCTGAGATATGCATTTTCGTCGATAATCTAGGTGAGTCTTCTGTCAGTAGTATGCAGAATCATCGGGACCCCTCTTTTCGAGCTATTTAATGCGAGAAACACGTTATCTGTTGTTTTCACCACTCCGCAGTGCGTTTGATATGCAGAACCGGCGATATCTTGGTTTTCGTGGGGTTTCAAGCTGAGATATGCATTATCTGCGATAATCTTGGTGAGACTTCTGTCCGAAGTGTGCAGAATCATCGAGATCGCACTTTTCAAGCTATTTAATGCGAGAAACACGTGTTCTGGGGCTTTCCAAACACCACAGTTCGTTGGATATGCAGAACAGGTGATATCTTGGGTTTCGAGGGGTTTCAAGCTGAGGTATGGATTTTCTGCGATAAACTTGGTGAGACTTCAGTCAGAAGTATGCAGAATCATCTAGTTCGCTCGTTTCGAGCTATTTAATGTGAGAAACACGTTATCTGGTTGCTTTCACCACTCCACAGTGCGTTTGATATGCAGAACCGGCGACATCTTGATTTTCGTGAGGTTTCAAGCTGAGATATGCATTTTCTGCGATAATATTGGTGAGACATTTGTCCGAAGTATGCAGAAACATCGGGAGCGCTCTTTTCGAGCTATTTAATGCGCGAAACACGTGTTCTGGGGCTTTCAAAACACCACAGTTCGTTAGATGTGCAGAAGCGGAGATATCTTGGTTTTCGTGGGGTTTCAAGCTGAGATATGCATTTTCTGCGATAATCTTGGTGCGACTTCTGTCAGAAGTATGCAGAATCATCGAAATCGCTCTATTCGAGCTATTTAATGCGAGAAACACGTTATCTGGTGTTTTCATCACTCCACAGGGCGTTTGATATGCAGAACCGGCGATATCTTGGTTTTCGTGGGGTTTCCATCTGAGATATGCATTTTCTGCGATAATCTTGGGGCGACTTCTGTCCGAAGTATGCTTAATCATCGAGACCGCTCGTTTCGACCTATTTAATGCGAGAAACACGTTTTCTGGGGTTTTCACCACACCACAGTTCGTTGGATGTGCAGAACCGGAGATATCTTGGTTTTCGTGGGGTCTCAAGCTGAGATATGCATTTTCTGCGATAATCTTGGTGAGACTTCAGTCAGAAGTATGCAGAATCATCGAGATCGCTCTATTCGAGCTCTTTAATGCGAGAAACACGTTATCTAGTTGTTTTCACCACTCCACAGTGCGTTTGATATGCAGAACCGGCGACATCTTTGCTTTCGTCGTGTATCAAGCTGAGATATGCATTTTCTGCGATAATCTTGGTGAGACTTCAGTCAGAAGTACGCAGTATCATTTAGACCGCTCGTTTCGAGCTGCTTAATGCGTGAAACACGTTTTCTGGTGTTTTCACCAATCCACAGTGCGTTTGATATGCAGAACCGGCGACATCTTGGATTTCGTCGGGGTTCACGCTGAGATATGCATTTTCTGCGATAATCTTGGTGAGACTTCTGTCCGAAGTATGCAGAATCATCGAGATCGCTCTTTTCGAGCTATTTAATGCGAGAAACTCGTTTTCTGGTGTATTCACCACCGCACAGAGCGTTTGATATGCAGAACCGGCGATATCTTGATATTCGTGGTGTTTTCAGCTGAGATATGCATTTTCTGCGATAATCTTGGTGAGACTTCTGTCCGAAGTAAGCAGAATCATCGAGATCGCTCTTCTCGAGCTACTTAATGCGAGAAACACGTTTTCTGGTGTATTCACCACTCCACAGTACGTTTGACATGCAGAACCGAAGATATCTTGGTTTCGGTCGGGTTTCAAGCTGAGATATGCATTTTCTGCGATTATCTAGGTGAGACATCAGTCAGAAGTATGCAGAATCATCTAGATCGCTCGTTTCGAGCTGCTTAATGCGAGAAACACGTTTTCTGGTGTTTTCACCACTCCACAGTTCGTTGGATATGCAGAACAGGAGATATCTTGGTTTTCGTGGGGTTTCTAGGAGAGATATGCATTTTCTGCGATAATCATGGTGAGAATTCTGTTAGAAGTATGCAGCATCATCGAGATCGCACTTTTCGATCTATTTAATGCGAGAAACACGTTGTCTGGTGTTTTCACCACTCCACAGTTGGTATGATATGCAGAACCGTCGATGTTTGGTTTTCGTCGGGTTTCAAGCTGAGATATGCATTTTCTGCGATAATCTTGGTGAGACTTCTGTCCGATGTATGCTTAATCATCTAGATCGTTCGTTTCGAGCTATTTAATGCGAAAAAACAAGTTTTCTGGTGTTTTGACCACTCCACAGTGCGTTTGATATGGAGAGCCGCCGATAACTTGGTTTTCGTGGGGATTCCAGCTGAAATATGCATTTTCTGCGATAATCTTGGTGAGTCTTCTGTCAGAAGTATGCAGAATCATCTAGATTGCACTTTTCGAGCCATTTAATGCGAGAAACACGTTTTCTGGTGTATTCACCACTCCACAGTGCGTTTGACATGCAGAACCGGAGATATCTTGGTTTCGGTCGGGTTTCAAGCTGAGATATGCTTCTCTACGATAATCTTGGTGAGACTTCTGTCAGAAGTATGCAGAATCTTCGAGAACGCTCTTTTCGAGCTACTTAATGCGAGAAACACGTTTTCTGGTGTTTTCACCACTCCACAGAACGTTTTATGTGCAGAACCGGCGACATCTTGGATTTCGTCGGGTTTCAAGCTGAGATATGCATTTTCTGCGATTATCTTGGGGAGACTTCTGTCAGAAGTATGCAGAATCATCGAGATAGCTCTTTTCGAGCTACTTAATGCGAGAAACACGTTAGCTGGTGTTTTCGCCACTCCACAGTGCGTTTGACATGCAGAACCGCAGATATCTTGGTTACGTTCGGGATTCAAGCTGAGATATGCATTTTCTGCGATAATCTTGGTGAGACTTCAGTCAGAAGGATGCAGAATCATCTAGATCGCTCTTGCCGAGCTATTTAACGCGAGAAACACGTTATCTGGTGTTTTCTCCACTCCACAGTGCGTTTGATATGCAGAACCGGCGACATCTTGGCTTTAGTCGGGGTTCAAACTGAGACATGCATTTTCTGCGATAATCCTGGTGATTCTTCTGCCAGAAGTATGCAGAATCATCGAGATCGCACTTTTCGAGCTATTTAATGCGAGAAACACGTTAGCTGGTGTTTTCGCCACTCCACAGTGCGTTTGACATGCAGAACCGCAGATATCTTGGTTACGTTCGGGATTCAAGCTGAGATATGCATTTTCTGCGATAATCTTGGTGAGACTTCAGTCAGAAGTATGCAGAATCATCTAGATCGCTCTTGCCGAGCTATTTAACGCGAGAAACACGTTATCTGGTGTTTTCACCACTCCACAGTGCGTTTGATATGCAGAACCGGCGACATCTTGGCTTTAGTCGGGGTTCAAACTGAGACATGCATTTTCTGCGATAATCCTGGTGATTCTTCTGTCAGAAGTATGCAGAATCATCGAGATTGTACTTTTCGAGCCATTTAATGCGA
Organism: Anthophora plumipes; assembly: GCA_951804975.1. Lineage (NCBI taxonomy): Eukaryota > Metazoa > Arthropoda > Insecta > Hymenoptera > Apidae > Anthophora > Anthophora plumipes. Next base: position 97,603 of record CATORF010000162.1, on the reverse strand, counting down.
GAAACACGTTTTCTGGTGTATTCACCACTCCACAGTGCGTTTGACATGCAGAACCGGAGATATCTTGGTTTCGGTCGGGTTTCAAGCTGAGATATGCTTCTCTACGATAATCTTGGTGAGACTTCTGTCAGAAGTATGCAGAATCTTCGAGAACGCTCTTTTCGAGCTACTTAATGCGAGAAACACGTTTTCTGGTGTTTTCACCACTCCACAGAACGTTTTATGTGCAGAACCGGCGACATCTTGGATTTCGTCGGGTTTCAAGCTGAGATATGCATTTTCTGCGATTATCTTGGTGAGACTTCAGTCAGAAGTTTGCAGAATCATCTAGATCGCTCTTGTCGAGCTATTTAATGCAAAAAAACAAGTTTCCTGGTGTTTTCAACATTCCACAGTGCGTAGGATATGCAGAACCGGCGATATCTTGATTTTCGTGGTGTTTCCAGTTGAGATATGCATTTTCTGCGATAATCTTGGTGAGTCTTCTGTCAGAAGTATGCAGAATCATCGAGATCCCTCTTTTCGGGCTATTTAATGCGAGAAACACGTTATCTGGTGTTTTCACCACTCCACAGTGCGTTTGATATGCAGAACCGGCGATATCTTGATTTTCGTGGTGTTTCCAGCTGAGATATGCATTTTCTGCGATAATCGTGGTGACACTTCATTCAGAAGTATGCAGAATCATCTAGATCGCTCTTATCGAGCTATTTAATGCAAAAAAACAAGTTTCCCGGTGTTTTCAACATTCCACAGTGCGTTTGATATGCGGAACCGGCGATATCTTGATTTTCGTGGTGTTTCCAGCTGAGATATGCATTTTCTGCGATAATCTTGGTGAGTCTTCTGTCAGAAGTATGCAGAATCATCGGGATCGCTCTTTTCGAGATATTTAATGCGAGAAACTCGTTATCTGGTTGTTTTCACCACTCCACATTGCGTTTGATATGCAGAACCGGCGTCATCTTGATTTTCGTGAGGTTTCAAGTTGAGATATGCATTTTTTGCGATAATATTGGTGAGACTTCAGTCAGAAGTATGCAGAATCATCTAGATCGCTCGTTTCGAGCTACTTAATGCGAGAAACACGTTTTCTGGTGTTTTCACCACTCCACAGAACGTTTTATGTGCAGAACCGGCGACATCTTGGATTTCGTCGGGTTTCAAGCTGAGATATGCATTTTCTGCGATTATCTTGGTGAGACTTCTGTCAGAAGTATGCAGAATCATCGAGATCGCACTTTTCGAGCTATTTAATGCGAGAAACTCGTTATCAGGTTGTTTTCACCACTCCACAGTGCGTTTGATATGCAGAACCGGCGTAATCTTGATTTTCGTGAGGTTTCAAGGTGAGATATGCATTTTTTGCGATAATATTGGTGAGAGTTCAGTCAGAAGTATGCAGAATCATCTAGATCGCTCGTTTCGAGCTACTTAATGCGAGAAACACGTTTTCTGGTGTTTTCACCACTCCACAGAACGTTTTATGTGCAGAACCGGCGACATCTTGGATTTCGTCGGGTTTCAAGCTGAGATATGCATTTTCTGCGATTATCATGGTGAGACTTCTGTCAGAAGTATGCAGAATCATCGAGATCGCTCCTTTCGAGCTACTTAATGCGAGAAACACGTTATCTGGTGTTTTCGCCACTCCACAGTGCGTTTGACATGCAGAACCGCAGATATCTTGGTTACGTTCGGGATTCAAGCTGGGATATGCATTTTCTGCGATAATCTTGGTGAGACTTCAGTCAGAAGTATGCAGAATCATCTAGATCGCTCTTGTCGAGCTATTTAACGCGAGAAACACGTTATCTGGTGTTTTCACCACTCCACAGTGCGTTTGATATGCAGAACCGGCGACATCTTGGCTTTAGTCGGGGTTCAAACTGAGACATGCATTTTCTGCGATAATCCTGGTGATTCTTCTGTCAGAAGTAAGCAGAATCATCGAGAACGCTCTTTCCGAGCTGTTTAATGCGAGACACACGTTATCTGGTGTTTTCACCACTCCACAGTGCGTTTGATATGCAGAACCGGCGACATCTTGGATTTCGTCGGGTTTCAAGCTGAGATATGCATTTTCTGCGATTATCTTGGTGAGACTTCTGTCAGAAGTATGCAGAATAATCGAGAACCCTCTTTTCGAGTTATTTGATGCGAGAAACACGTTATCTGGTGTTTCACCATTCCACAGTGCGTTTAATATGCAGAACCGGCGATAACTTGAATTTCGTGGTGTTTCCAGCTGCGATATGCATTTTCTGCGATAATCTTGGTGAGACTTCTGTCAGAAGTATGCAGAATCATCGAGATCGCACTTTTCGAGCTATTTAATGCGAGAAACTCGTTATCTGGTTGTTTTCACCACTCCACATTGCGTTTGATATGCAGAACCGGCGTCATCTTGATTTTCGTGGTGTTTCCAGCTGCGATATGCATTTTCTGCGATTATCTTGGTGAGACTTCAGTCAGAAGTATGCAGAATCATCTAGATCGCTCGTTTCGAGCTACTTAATGCGAGAAACACGTTTTCTGGTGTTTTCACCACTCCACAGAACGTTTTATGTGCAGAACCGGCGACATCTTGGATTTCGTCGGGATTCAAGCTGAGATGTGCATTTTCTGCGATTATCTTGGTGAGACTTCTGTCAGAAGTATGCAGAATCATCGAGATCGCACTTTTCGAGCTATTTAATGCGAGAAACTCGTTATCTGGTTGTTTTCACCACTCCACATTGCGTTTGATATGCAGAACCGGCGTCATCTTGATTTTCGTGGTGTTTCCAGCTGCGATATGCATTTTCTGCGATAATCTTGGTGAGTCTTCTGTCAGAAGTATGCAGAATCATCTAGATCGCTCGTTTCGAGCTACCTAATGCGAGAAACACGTTTTCTGGTGTTTTCACCACTCCACAGTGCGTTTGATATGCAGAACCGGCGACATCGTGGCTTTCGTCGGGTATCAAGCTGAGATATGCATTTTCTACGATAATCTTGGTGAGACTTCTGTCAGAAGTATGCAGAATAATCGAGAACCCTCTTTTCGAGTTATTTGATGCGAGAAACACGTTATCTGGTGTTTCACCATTCCACAGTGCGTTTAATATGCAGAACCGGCGATAACTTGAATTTCGTGGTGTTTCCAGTTGAGATATGCATTTTCTGCGATAATCTTGGTGAGACTTCTGTCCGAAGTATGCAGAACCATCGATATCGCTATTTTCGAGCTATTTTTTGCAAAAAAACAAGTTTTCTTGTGTTTTGACCACTCCACAGTGCGTTTGATATGTAGAGCCGCCGATAGCTTGTTTTTCGTGGGGTTTCCAGCTGAAATATGCATTTTCTGCGATAATCTTGCTGATTCATCTATGAGAAGTATGCAGAATCATCGAGAACGCTCTTTTCGTGTTAGTTAATACGAGAAACACGTTTTCTGGTGTTTTCAACATTCCACAGTGCGTCTGATATGCAGAACCGACGATATCTTGGTTTTCGTGGGGTTTCCAGCTGAGATATGCATTTTCTGCGATAATCTTGGTGAGTGTTCTGTCAGAAGTATGCAGAATCATCGAGATCGCTCGTTTCGAGCTATTTGATGCGAGAAACACGTTATTTGGTTGTTTTCACCACTCCACAGTGCGTTTGATATGCAGAACCGGCGACATCTTGGCTTTCGTCGGTTTTCAAGATGAGATATGCATTTTCTGCGATAATCTTGGTGAGTGTTCTGTCAGAAGTATGCAGAATCTTCGAGAACTCTCTTTTCGAGCTATTTAATGCGAAAAAACAAGTTTTCTGGTGTTTTGACCACTCCACAGTGCGTTCGATGTGTAGAGCCGCCGATAGCTTGGTTTTCGTGGGGTTTCCAGCTGAAATATGCATTTTCTGCGATAATCTTGCTGATTCATCTATGAGAAGTATGCAGAATCATCGAGAACGCTCTATTCGAGTTAGTTAATACGAGAAACACGTTTTCTGGTGTTTTCAACATTCCACAGTGCGTCTGATATGCAGAACCGACGATATCTTGGTTTTCGTGGGGTTTCCAGCTGAGATATGCATTTTCTGCGATAATCTTGGTGAGTGTTCTGTCAGAAGTATGCAGAATCATCGAGATCGCTCGTTTCGAGCTATTTAATGCGAGAAACACGTTATTTGGTTGTTTTCACCACTCCACAGTGCGTTTGATATGCAGAACCGGCGACATCTTGGATTTCGTCGGGTTTCAAGATGAGATATGCATTTTCTGCGATAATCTTGGTGAGACCTCTGTCCGAAGTATGTAGAAACATCGAGATCGCACTTTTCGAGTTATTTAATGCGACAAACACGTTATCTGGTGTTTTCCTCACTCCACAGTGCGTTTGATATGCAGAACCAGCGAAATCTTGGTTTTCGTGGGGTTTCTAGCAGAGATATGCATTATCTGCGATAATCATGTTGAGACTTCTGTTAGAAGTATGCAGAATCTTCGAGATCGTACTTTTCGAGCTATTTTATACGAGAAACACGTTTTCTGGGGTTTTCACCACTGCACAGTTCGTTGGATATGCAGAACAGGAGATATCTTGGTTTTCGTGGGGTTTCAAGCTGAGATATGCACTTTTTACGATAATCTTGGTGAGACTTCTGTCCGAAGTATGCTTAATCATCGAGATCGCTCTATTCGAACTATTTAATGCGACAAAACGTTATCTGGTGTTTTCAGCACTCCACAGTGCGTTTGATATGCAGAACCAGCGATATCTCAGTTTTCGTGGGGTTTCCAGCTGAGATATGCATTTTCTGAGATAATCTTGGTGAGACCTCTGTCCGAAGTATGCAGAATCATCGAGATCGCACTTTTCGAGCTATTTAATGCGAGAAACACGATATCTGGTGTTTTCAGCAATCCACAGTGCGTAGGATATGCAGAACCGGCGATATCTTGGTTTTCGTGGGGTTTCAAGCTGAGATATGCATTGTCTGCGATAATCTTGGTGAGACTTCTGTCAGAAGTATGCAGAATCATCGGGATCGCTCTTTTCGAGCTATTTAACGCGAGAGACACGTTTTCTGGGGTTTTCCCCACTCCACAGTTCGTTGGATATGCAGAACAGTCGATATCTTGGTTTTCGTGGGGTTTCAAGCTGAGATATGCATTTTCTAGGATAATCTTGGTGAGACTTCTGTCCGAAGTATGCTGAATCATCTAGATCGCTCTTTTCGAGCAATTTAATGCGAGAAACACGTTATCTGGTGTTTTCACCACTCCACAGTGCGTTTGATATGCAGAACCGGCGACATCTTGGCTGTCGTAGGGTATCAAGCTGAGATATGCATTTTTTACGATAATCTTGGTGAGACTTCTGTCAGAAGTATGCAGAATCATCGGGATCGCTCTTTTCGAGCTATTTAACGCGAGAGACACGTTTTCTGGGGTTTTCCCCACTCCACAGTTCGTTGGATATGCAGAACAGTCGATATCTTGGTTTTCGTGGGGTTTCAAGCTGAGATATGCACTTTTTACGATAATCTTGGTGAGACTTCTGTCCGAAGTATGCTTAATCATCGAGATCGCTCTATTCGAACTATTTAATGCGACAAAACGTTATCGGGTGTTTTCAGCACTCCACAGTGCGTTTGAAATGCAGAACCAGCGATATCTCAGTTTTCGTGGGGTTTCCAGCTGAGATATGCATTTTTTTCGATAATCTTGGTGAGACTTCTGTCCGAAGTATGCTGAATCATCTAGATCGCTCTTTTCGAGCTATTTAATGCGAGAAACACGTTATCTGGTGTTTTCACCACTACACCGTGCGTTTGATATGCAGGACCGGCGACATCTTGGCTGTCGTAGGGTATCAAGCTGAGATATGCATTTTCTACGGTAATCTTGGTGAGACTTCTGTCCGAAGTATGCTGAATCATCTAGATCGCTCTTTTCGAGCTAGTTAATGCGAGAAACACGTTATCTGGTGTTTTCACCACTCCACAGTGCGTTTGATATGCAGAACCGGCGACATCTTGGCTGTCGTAGGGTATCAAGTTGAGATATGCATTTTCTACGATAATCTTGGTGAGTCGTCTGTCAGAAGTATGCAGAATCTTCGAGATCGCTCATTTCGAGCTAGTTAATGCGAGAAACACGTTATCTGGTGTTTTCACCACTCCACAGCGCGTTTGATATGCAGAACCGGCGATATCTTGATTTTCGTGGTTTTTCCAGCTGAGATATGCATTTTCAGCGATAATCTTGGTGAGTCCTCTGTCAGAAGTATGCAGAATCATCGAGATCGCTCATTTCGAGCTAGTTAATGCGAGAAACACGTTATCTGGTGTTTTCACTACTCCACAGTGCGTTTGTTATGCAGAACCGGCGACATCTTGGCTGTCGTAGGGTATCAAGCTGAGATATGCATTTTCTACGATAATCTTGGTGAGTCTTCTGTCAGAAGTATGCAGAATCTTCGAGATCGCTCATTTCTAGCTAGTTAATGCGAGAAACACGTTATCTGGTGTTTTCACCACTCCACAGCGCGTTTGATATGCAGAACCGGCGATATCTTGATTTTCGTGGTTTTTCCTGCTGAGATATGCATTTTCAGCGATAATCTTGGTGAGTCTTCTGTCAGAAGTATGCAGAACCATTCAGATCGCTCATTTCGAGCTAGTTAATGCGAGAAACACGTTATCTGGTGTTTTCACCACTCCACAGTTCGTTGTATATGCAGAACAGGAGATATCTTGGTTTTCGTGGGTTTTCTAGCAGAGATATGCATTTTCTGCGATAATCATGGTGGGACTTCTTTTAGAAGTATGCAGAATCATCGAGATCGCACATTTCGAACTATTTAATGCGAGAAACACGTTGTCTGGTGTTTTCACCACTCCACAGTTGGTTTGATATGCAGAACCGGCGATATCTGGGTTTTCGTGGGGTTTCAAGCTGAGATATGCATTTTCTGAGATAATCTTGGTGAGACCTCTGTCCGAAGTATGCAGAAACATCGAGATCGCTCTTTTCGACCAATTTAATGCGAGAAACACATTATCTGGTGTTTTCACCAGTCCACAGTGCGTTTGATATGCAGAACGAGCGATATCTTGGTTTTCGTGGGGTTTCAAGCTGAGATATGCATTTTTTACGATAATCATGGTGAGACTTCTGTCCGAAGTATGCAGAATCATCGAGATCGCACTTTTCGAGCTATTTAATGCGAGAAACACGATATCTGGTGTTTTCAGCACTCCACAGTGCGTACGATATGCAGAACCGGCGATATCTTGGTTTTCGTGGGGTTTCAAGCTGAGATATGCATTGTATGCGATAATCTTGGTGAGACTTCTGTCCGAAGTGTGCAGAATCATCGAGATCGCTCTTTTCGAGCTATTTAATGCGAGAAACACGTTTTCTGGGGTTTTCATCACACCACAGTTCGTTGGATATGCAGAACCAGCGATATCTTGGTTTTCGTGGGGTTTCAAGCTGAGATATGCATTGTCTGCGGTAATCTTGGTGAGACTTCTGTCCGAAGTGTGCAGAATCATCGAGATCGCTCTTTTCGAGCTATTTAATGCGAGAAACACGTTTTCTGGGGTTTTCATCACACCACAGTTCGTTGGATATGCAGAACCAGCGATATCTTGGTTTTCGTGGGGTTTCAAGCTGAGATATGCATTGTCTGCGATAATCTTGGTGAGACTTCTGTCCGAAGTGTGCAGAATCATCGAGATCGCTCTTTTCGAGCTATTTAATGCGAGAAACACGATATCTGGTGTTTTCAGCAATCCACAGTGCGTATGATATGCAGAACCGGCGATATCTTGGTTTTCGTGGGGTTTCAAGCTGAGATATGCATTGTCTGCGATAATCTTGGTGAGACTTCTGTCCGAAGTATGCAGAATCATCGAGATCGCTATTTTCGAGCTATTTGATGCGAGAAACACGTTATCTGGTGTTTTCAACACTCCACAGTGCGTTTGATATGCAGAACCAGCGATATCTCAGTTTTCGTGGGGTTTCAAGCTGAGATATGCATTTTTTACGATAATCTTGGTGAGACTTCTGTCCGAAGTATGCTGAAACATCTAGATCGCTCTTTTCGAGCTATTTAATGCGAGAAACACGTTATCTGGTGTTTTCACCACTCCACAGTGCGTTTGATATGCAGAACCGGCGACATCTTGGCTGTCGTAGGGTATCAAGCTGAGATATGCATTTTCTACGATAATCATGGTGAGACTTCTGTCAGAAGTATGCAGAATCATCGGGATCGCTCTTTTCGAGCTATTTAACGCGAGAGACACGTTTTCTGGGGGTTTCCCCACTCCAGAGTTCGTTGGATATGCAGAACAGTCGATATCTTGGTTTTCGTGGGGTTTCAAGCTGAGATATGCACTTTTTACGATAATCTTGGTGAGACTTCTGTCCGAAGTATGCTTAATCATCGAGATCGCTCTATTCGAACTATTTAATGCGACAAAACGTTATCTGGTGTTTTCAGCACTCCACAGTGCGTTTGATATGCAGAACCAGCGATATCTCAGTTTTCGTGGGGTTTCCAGCTGTGATATGCATTTTTTTCGATAATCTTGGTGAGACTTCTGTCCGAAGTATGCAGAATCATCGAGATCGCTCTTTTCGAGCTATTTAATGCGAGAAACACGTTATCTGGTGTTTCCACCACTCCACAGAGCGTTTGATATGCAGTACCATCAATATCTTGGTTGTCGTGGGGTTTCAAGCTGTGATATGCATTTTCTAGGATAATCTTGGTGAGACTTCTGTCCGAAGTATGCTGAATCATCTAGATCGCTCTTTTCGAGCTATTTAATGCGAGAAACACGTTATCTGGTGTTTTCACCACTACACCGTGCGTTTGATATGCAGGACCGGCGACATCTTGGCTGTCGTTGGGTATCAAGCTGAGATATGCATTTTCTACGATAATCTTGGTGAGACTTCTGTCAGAAGTATGCAGAATCATCAGGATCGCTCTTTTCGAACTATTTAATGCGAGAGACACGTTTTCTGGGGTTTTCACCACTCCGCAGTTCGTTGGATATGCAGAACAGGAGATATCTTGGTTTTCGTGGAGTTTCTAGCAGAGATATGCATTTTCTGCGATAATCATGGTGAGACTTCTGTTAGAAGTATGCAGAATCATCGAGATCGCACATTTCGATCTATTTAATGCGAGAAACACGTTGTCTGGTGTTTTCACCACTCCACAGAGCGTTTGATATGCAGTACCATCGATATCTTGGTTTTCGTGGGGTTTCAAGCTGAGATATGCATTTTCTAGGATAATCTTGGTGAGACTTCTGTCCGAAGTATGCTGAATCATCTAGATCGCTCTTTTCGAGCTAGTTAATGCGAGAAACTCGTTATCTGGCGTTTTTACCACTCAACAGTGCGTATGATATGCAGAACGGACGATATCTTGGTTTTCGTGGGGCTTCAAGCTCAGATATGCATTTTCTGCGATAATCTTGGTGAGTCTTCTGTCAGAAGTATGCAGAATCTTCGAGATCGCTCATTTCGAGCTAGTTAATGCGAGAAACACGTTATCTGGTGTTTTCACCACTCCACAGCGCGTTTGATATGCAGAACCGGCGATATCTTGATTTTCGTGGTTTTTCCTGCTGAGATATGCATTTTCAGCGATAATCTTGGGGAGTCTTCTGTCAGAAGTATGCAGAATCATCGAGATCGCTCATTTCGAGCTAGTTAATGCGAGAAACACGTTATCTGGTGTTTTCACCACTCCACAGTTCGTTGTATATGCAGAACAGGAGATATCTTGGTTTTCGTGGGGTTTCTAGCAGAGATATGCATTATCTGCGATAATCATGTTGAGACTTCTGTTAGAAGTATGCAGAATCTTCGAGATCGTACATTTCGAGCTATTTTATGCGAGAAACACGTTTTCTGGGGTTTTCACCACTGCACAGTTCGTTGGATATGCAGAACAGGAGATATCTTGGTTTTCGTGGGTTTTCTAGCAGAGATATGCATTTTCTGAGATAATCTTGGTGAGACCTCTGTCCGAAGTATGCAGAAACATCGAGATCGCTCTTTTCGACCTATTTAATGCGGAAACACGTTATCTGGTGTTTTCACCACTCCACAGTGCGTTTGATATGCAGAACCAGCGATATGTTGGTTTTCGTGGGGTTTCAAGCTGAGATATGCATTTTTTACGATAATCATGGTGAGACTTCTGTCTGAAGGATGCAGAATCATCGAGATCGCACTTTTCGAGCTATTTAATGCGAGAAACACGATATCTGGTGTTTTCAGCAATCCACAGTGCGTATGATATGCAGAACCGGCGATATCTTGGTTTTCGTGGGGTTTCAAGCTGAGATATGCATTGTCTGCGATAATCTTGGTGAGACTTCTGTCCGAAGTATGCAGAAACATCGAGATCGCACTTTTCGAGCTATTTAATGCGAGAAACACGATATCTGGTGTTTTCAGCACTCCACAGTGCGTACGATATGCAGAACCAGCGATATCTTGGTTTTCGTGGGGTTTCAAGCTGAGATATGCATTGTCTGCGATAATCTTGGTGAGACTTCTGTCCGAAGTATGCAGAATCATCGAGATCGCACTTTTCGAGCTATTTAATGCGAGAAACACGATATCTGGTGTTTTCAGCACTCCACAGTGCGTACGATATGCAGAACCGGCGATATCTTGGTTTTCGTGGGGTTTCAAGCTGAGATATGCATTGTCTGCGATAATCTTGGTGAGACTTCTGTCCGAAGTGTGCAGAATCATCGAGATCGCTCTTTTCGAGCTATTTAATGCGAGAAACACGATATCTGGTGTTTTCAGCACTCCACAGTGCGTACGATATGCAGAACCGGCGATATCTTGGTTTTCGTGGGGTTTCAAGCTGAGATATGCATTGTCTGCGATAATCTTGGTGAGACTTCTGTCCGAAGTGTGCAGAATCATCGAGATCGCTCTTTTCGAGCTATTTAATGCGAGAAACACGTTTTCTGGGGTTTTCACCACACCACAGTTCGTTGGATATGCAGAACCAGCGATATCTTGGTTTTCGTGGGGTTTCAAGCTGAGATATGCATTTTTTACGATAATCATGGTGAGACTTTTGTCCGAAGTATGCAGAATCATCGAGATCGCACTTTTCGAGCTATTTAATGCGAGAAACACGATATCTGGTGTTTTCAGCACTCCACAGTGCGTATGATATGCAGAACCGGCGATATCTTGGTTTTCGTGGGGTTTCAAGCTGAGATATGCATTGTCTGCGATAATCTTGGTGAGACTTCTGTCCGAAGTGTGCAGAATCATCGAGATCGCTCTTTTCGAGCTATTTAATGCGAAAAACACATTTTCTGGGGTTTTCACCACACCACAGTTCGTTGGATATGCAGAACAGGTGATATCTTGGTTTTCGAGGGGTTTCAAGCTGAGATATGCATTTTCTGCGATAAACTTGGAGAGACTTCTGTCCGAAGTATGCTGAATCATCGAGATCGCACTTTTCGAGCTAGTGAATGCGAGAAAAACCTTATCTGGTGTTTTCAACACTCCACAGTGCGTTTGATATGCAGAACCAGCGATATCTTGGCTTTCGTGGGGTTTCAAGCTGAGATATGCATTTTTTACGTTAATCTTGGTGAGACCTCTGTCCGAAGTATGCAGAAACATCGAGATCGCTCTTTTCGACCTATTTAATGCGAGAAACACGTTATCTGGTGTTTCCACCACTCCACAGAGCGTTTGATATGCAGTACCATCGATATCTTGGTTTTCGTGGGGTTTCAAGCTGTGATATGCATTTTCTAGGATAATCTTGGTGAGACTTCTGTCCGAAGTATGCTGAATCATCTAGATCGCTCTTTTCGAGCTATTTAATGCGAGAAACACGTTATCTGGTGTTTTCACCACTACACCGTGCGTTTGATATGCAGGACCGGCGACATCTTGGCTGTCGTAGGGTATCAAGCTGAGATATGCATTTTCTACGATAATCTTGGTGAGACTTCTGTCAGAAGTATGCAGAATCATCAGGATCGCTCTTTTCGAACTATTTAATGCGAGAGACACGTTTTCTGGGGTTTTCACCACTCCGCAGTTCGTTGGATATGCAGAACAGGAGATACCTTGGTTTTCGTGGAGTTTCTAGCAGAGATATGCATTTTCTGCGATAATCATGGTGAGACTTCTGTTAGAAGTATGCAGAATCATCGAGATCGCACATTTCGATCTATTTAATGCGAGAAACACGTTGTCTGGTGTTTTCACCACTCCACAGAGCGTTTGATATGCAGTACCATCGATATCTTGGTTTTCGTGGGGTTTCAAGCTGAGATATGCATTTTCTAGGATAATCTTGGTGAGACTTCTGTCCGAAGTATGCTGAATCATCTAGATCGCTCTTTTCGAGCTACTTAATGCGAGAAACTCGTTATCTGGCGTTTTTACCACTCAACAGTTCGTAGGATATGCAGAACGGACGATATCCTGGTTTTCGTGGGGCTTCAAGCTCAGATATGCATTTTCTGCGATAATCTTGGTGAGACTTCTGTCCGAAGTATGCAGAATCATCGGGATCGCTCTTTTCGAGCTATTAAACGCGAGAAACACGTTTTCTGGGGTTTTCACCACTCCACAGTTCGTAGGATATGCAGAACCGGCGATATCTTGATTTTCGTGGTTTTTCCTGCTGAGATATGCATTTTCAGCGATAATCTTGGGGAGTCTTCTGTCAGAAGTATGCAGAATCATCGAGATCGCTCATTTCGAGCTAGTTAATGCGAGAAACACGTTATCTGGTGTTTTCACCACTCCACAGTTCGTTGTATATGCAGAACAGGAGATATCTTGGTTTTCGTGGGGTTTCTAGCAGAGATATGCATTATCTGCGATAATCATGTTGAGACTTCTGTTAGAAGTATGCAGAATCTTCGAGATCGTACATTTCGAGCTATTTTATGCGAGAAACACGTTTTCTGGGGTTTTCACCACTGCACAGTTCGTTGGATATGCAGAACAGGAGATATCTTGGTTTTCGTGGGTTTTCTAGCAGAGATATGCATTTTCTGAGATAATCTTGGTGAGACCTCTGTCCGAAGTATGCAGAAACATCGAGATCGCTCTTTTCGACCTATTTAATGCGGAAACACGTTATCTGGTGTTTTCACCACTCCACAGTGCGTTTGATATGCAGAACCAGCGATATGTTGGTTTTCGTGGGGTTTCAAGCTGAGATATGCATTTTTTACGATAATCATGGTGAGACTTCTGTCTGAAGGATGCAGAATCATCGAGATCGCACTTTTCGAGCTATTTAATGCGAGAAACACGATATCTGGTGTTTTCAGCAATCCACAGTGCGTATGATATGCAGAACCGGCGATATCTTGGTTTTCGTGGGGTTTCAAGCTGAGATATGCATTGTCTGCGATAATCTTGGTGAGACTTCTGTCCGAAGTATGCAGAAACATCGAGATCGCACTTTTCGAGCTATTTAATGCGAGAAACACGATATCTGGTGTTTTCAGCACTCCACAGTGCGTACGATATGCAGAACCAGCGATATCTTGGTTTTCGTGGGGTTTCAAGCTGAGATATGCATTGTCTGCGATAATCTTGGTGAGACTTCTGTCCGAAGTATGCAGAATCATCGAGATCGCACTTTTCGAGCTATTTAATGCGAGAAACACGATATCTGGTGTTTTCAGCACTCCACAGTGCGTACGATATGCAGAACCGGCGATATCTTGGTTTTCGTGGGGTTTCAAGCTGAGATATGCATTGTCTGCGATAATCTTGGTGAGACTTCTGTCCGAAGTGCGCAGAATCATCGAGATCGCTCTTTTCGAGCTATTTAATGCGAGAAACACGATATCTGGTGTTTTCAGCACTCCACAGTGCGTACGATATGCAGAACCGGCGATATCTTGGTTTTCGTGGGGTTTCAAGCTGAGATATGCATTGTCTGCGATAATCTTGGTGAGACTTCTGTCCGAAGTGTGCAGAATCATCGAGATCGCTCTTTTCGAGCTATTTAATGCGAGAAACACGTTTTCTGGGGTTTTCACCACACCACAGTTCGTTGGATATGCAGAACCAGCGATATCTTGGTTTTCGTGGGGTTTCAAGCTGAGATATGCATTTTTTACGATAATCATGGTGAGACTTTTGTCCGAAGTATGCAGAATCATCGAGATCGCACTTTTCGAGCTATTTAATGCGAGAAACACGATATCTGGTGTTTTCAGCACTCCACAGTGCGTATGATATGCAGAACCGGCGATATCTTGGTTTTCGTGGGGTTTCAAGCTGAGATATGCATTGTCTGCGATAATCTTGGTGAGACTTCTGTCCGAAGTGTGCAGAATCATCGAGATCGCTCTTTTCGAGCTATTTAATGCGAAAAACACATTTTCTGGGGTTTTCACCACACCACAGTTCGTTGGATATGCAGAACAGGTGATATCTTGGTTTTCGAGGGGTTTCAAGCTGAGATATGCATTTTCTGCGATTAACTTGGGGAGGCTTCTGTCCGAAGTATGCTGAATCATCGAGATCGCACTTCTCGAGCTAGTTAATGCGAGAAAAACCTTATCTGGTGTTTTCACCACCCCACAGTGCGTTTGATATGCAGAACCGTAGATATCTGGGTTTTCGTGGGGTTTCAAGCTGAGATATGCATTTTGTGCGATAATCTTGGTGAGACCTCTGTCCGAAGTATGCAGAAACATCGAGATCGCTCTTTTCGACCTATTTAATGCGAGAAACACGTTATCTTGTGTCTTCACCACTCCACAGTGCGATTGATATGCAGAACCAGCGATATCTTGGTTTTCGTGGGGTTTCAAGCTGAGATATGCATTGTCTGCGATAATCTTGGTGAGACTTCTGTCCGAAGTGTGCAGAATCATCGCGACCGCTCTTTTCGAGCTATTTAATGCGAGAAACACGTTTTCTGGGGTTTTCACCACACCACAGTTCGTTGGATATGCAGAACAGGTGATATCTTGGTTTTCGAGGGGTTTCAAGCTGAGATATGCATTTTCTGCGATAAACTTGGAGAGACTTCTGTCCGAAGTATGCTGAATCATCGAGATCGCACTTTTCGAGCTAGTTAATGCGAGAAAAACCTTATCTGGTGTTTTCAACACTCCACAGTGCGTTTGATATGCAGAACCAGCGATATCTTGGCTTTCGTGGGGTTTCAAGCTGAGATATGCATTTTTTACGTTAATCTTGGTGAGACCTCTGTCCGAAGTATGCAGAAACATCGAGATCGCTCTTTTCGACCTATTTAATGCGAGAAACACGTTATCTGGTGTTTCCACCACTCCACAGAGCGTTTGATATGCAGTACCATCGATATCTTGGTTTTCGTGGGGTTTCAAGCTGTGATATGCATTTTCTAGGATAATCTTGGTGAGACTTCTGTCCGAAGTATGCTGAATCATCTAGATCGCTCTTTTCGAGCTATTTAATGCGAGAAACACGTTATCTGGTGTTTTCACCACTACACCGTGCGTTTGATATGCAGGACCGGCGACATCTTGGCTGTCGTAGGGTATCAAGCTGAGATATGCATTTTCTACGATAATCTTGGTGAGACTTCTGTCAGAAGTATGCAGAATCATCAGGATCGCTCTTTTCGAACTATTTAATGCGAGAGACACGTTTTCTGGGGTTTTCACCACTCCGCAGTTCGTTGGATATGCAGAACAGGAGATACCTTGGTTTTCGTGGAGTTTCTAGCAGAGATATGCATTTTCTGCGATAATCATGGTGAGACTTCTGTTAGAAGTATGCAGAATCATCGAGATCGCACATTTCGATCTATTTAATGCGAGAAACACGTTGTCTGGTGTTTTCACCACTCCACAGAGCGTTTGATATGCAGTACCATCGATATCTTGGTTTTCGTGGGGTTTCAAGCTGAGATATGCATTTTCTAGGATAATCTTGGTGAGACTTCTGTCCGAAGTATGCTGAATCATCTAGATCGCTCTTTTCGAGCTACTTAATGCGAGAAACTCGTTATCTGGCGTTTTTACCACTCAACAGTTCGTAGGATATGCAGAACGGACGATATCTTGGTTTTCGTGGGGCTTCAAGCTCAGATATGCATTTTCTGCGATAATCTTGTTGAGACTTCTGTCCGAAGTATGCAGAATCATCGGGATCGCTCTTTTCGAGCTATTAAACGCGAGAAACACGTTTTCTGGGGTTTTCACCACTCCACAGTTCGTAGGATATGCAGAACAGGAGATATCTTAATTTTCGTGGTTTTTCCAGCTGAGATATGCATTTTCAGCGATAATCTTGGTGAGTCTTCTGTCAGAAGTATGCAGAATCTTCGAGATCGCTCATTTCGAGCTAGTTAATGCGAGAAACACGTTATCTGGTGTTTTCACCACTCCACAGCGCGTTTGATATGCAGAACCGGCGATATCTTGATTTTCGTGGTTTTTCCTGCTGAGATATGCATTTTCAGCGATAATCATGGGGAGACTTCTGTCAGAAGTATGCAGAATCATCGAGATCGCTCATTTTGAGCTAGTTAATGCGAGAAACACGTTATCTGGTGTTTTCACCACTCCACAGTTCGTTGTATATGCAGAACAGGAGATATCTTTGTTTTCGTGGGGTTTCTAGCAGAGATATGCATTATCTGTGATAATCATGTTGAGACTTCTGTTAGAAGTATGCAGAATCTTCGAGATCGTACATTTCGAGCTATTTTATGCGAGAAACACGTTTTCTGGGGTTTTCACCACTGCACAGTTCGTTGGATATGCAGAACAGGAGATATCTAGGTTTTCGTGGGTTTTCTAGCAGAGATATGCATTTTCTGAGATAATCTTGGTGAGACCTCTGTCCGAAGTATGCAGAAACATCGAGATCGCTCTTTTCGACCTATTTAATGCGGAAACACGTTTTCTGGGGTTTTCACCACTCCACAGTTCGTAGGATATGCAGAACAGGAGATATCTTAATTTTCGTGGTTTTTCCAGCTGAGATATGCATTTTCAGCGATAATCTTGGTGAGTCTTCTGTCAGAAGTATGCAGAATCTTCGAGATCGCTCATTTCGAGCTAGTTAATGCGAAAAACACGTTATCTGGTGTTTTCACCACTCCACAGCGCGTTTGATATGCAGAACCGGCGATATCTTGATTTTCGTGGTTTTTCCAGCTGAGATATGCATTTTCAGCGATAATCTTGGTGAGTCTTCTGTCAGAAGTATGCAGAATCTTCGAGATCGCTCATTTCGAGCTAGTTAATGCGAGAAACACGTTATCTGGTGTTTTCACCACTCCACAGCGCGTTTGATATGCAGAACCGGCGATATCTTGATTTTGGTGGTTTTTCCTGCTGAGATATGCATTTTCAGCGATAATCATGGGGAGTCTTCTGTCAGAAGTATGCAGAATCATCGAGATCGCTCATTTTGAGCTAGTTAATGCGAGAAACACGTTATCTGGTGTTTTCACCACTCCACAGTGCGTTTGATATGCAGAACCGGCGACATATTGGCTGTCGTAGGGTATCAAGCTGAGATATGCATTTTCTACGATAATCTTGGTGAGTCTTCTGTCAGAAGTAAGCAGAATCTTCGAGATCGCTCATTTCGAGCTAGTTAATGCGAGAAACACGTTATCTGGTGTTTTCACCACTCCACTGCGCGTTTGATATGCAGAACCGGCGATATCTTGATTTTCGTGGTTTTTCCTGCTGAGATATGCATTTTCAGCGATAATCTTGGGGAGTCTTCTGTCAGAAGTATGCAGAATCAAAGAGATCGCTCATTTCGAGCTAGTTAATGCGAGAAACACGTTATCTGGTGTTTTCACCACTCCACAGTTCGTTGTATATGCAGAACAGGAGATATCTTGGTTTTCGTGGGGTTTCTAGCAGAGATATGCATTATCTGCGATAATCATGGTGAGACTTCTGTTAGAAGTATGCAGAATCATCGAGATCGCACATTTCGAACTATTTAATGCGAGAAACACGTTGTCTGGTGTTTTCACCACTCCACAGTTGGTTTGATATGCAGAACCGGCGATATCTGGGTTTTCGTGGGGTTTCAAGCTGAGATATGCATTGTCTGCGATAATCTTGGTGAGACTTCTGTCCGAAGTGTGCAGAATCATCGAGATCGCTCTTTTCGAGCTATTTAATGCGAGAAACACGTTTTCTGGGGTTTTCACCACACCACAGTTCGTTGGATATGCAGAACCAGCGATATCTTGGTTTTCGTGGGGTTTCAAGTTGAGATATGCATTTTTTACGATAATCATGGTGAGACTTTTGTCCGAAGTATGCAGAATCATCGAGATCGCACTTTTCGAGCTATTTAATGCGAGAAACACGATATCTGGTGTTTTCAGCTCTCCACAGTGCGTACGATATGCAGAACCGGCGATATCTTGGTTTTCGTGGGGTTTCAAGCTGAGATATGCAATGTCTGCGATAATCTTGGTGAGACTTCTGTCCGAAGTATGCAGAATCATCGAGATCGCTCTTTTCGACCTATTTAATGCGAGAAACACGTTATCTGGTGTTTTCACCACTCCACAGTGCGTTTGATATGCAGAACCAGCGATATCTTGGTTTTCTTGGGGGTTCAAGCTGAGATATGCATTTTTTACGATAATCATGGTGAGACTTCTGTCCGAAGTATGCAGAATCATCGAGATCGCACTTTTCGAGCTATTTAATGCGAGAAACACGATATCTGGTGTTTTCAGCACTCCACAGGTCGTACGATATGCAGAACCAGCGATATTTTGGTTTTCGTGGGGTTTCAAGCTGAGATATGCATTTTTTACGATAATCATGGTGAGACTTTTGTCCGAAGTATGCAGAATCATCGAGATCGCACTTTTCGAGCTAGTGAATGCGAGAAAAACCTTATCTGGTGTTTTCAACACTCCACAGTGCGTTTGATATGCAGAACCAGCGATATCTTGGCTTTCGTGGGGTTTCAAGCTGAGATATGCATTTTTTACGTTAATCTTGGTGAGACCTCTGTCCGAAGTATGCAGAAACATCGAGATCGCTCTTTTCGACCTATTTAATGCGAGAAACACGTTATCTGGTGTTTCCACCACTCCACAGAGCGTTTGATATGCAGTACCATCGATATCTTGGTTTTCGTGGGGTTTCAAGCTGTGATATGCATTTTCTAGGATAATCTTGGTGAGACTTCTGTCCGAAGTATGCTGAATCATCTAGATCGCTCTTTTCGAGCTATTTAATGCGAGAAACACGTTATCTGGTGTTTTCACCACTACACCGTGCGTTTGATATGCAGGACCGGCGACATCTTGGCTGTCGTAGGGTATCAAGCTGAGATATGCATTTTCTACGATAATCTTGGTGAGACTTCTGTCAGAAGTATGCAGAATCATCAGGATCGCTCTTTTCGAACTATTTAATGCGAGAGACACGTTTTCTGGGGTTTTCACCACTCCGCAGTTCGTTGGATATGCAGAACAGGAGATACCTTGGTTTTCGTGGAGTTTCTAGCAGAGATATGCATTTTCTGCGATAATCATGGTGAGACTTCTGTTAGAAGTATGCAGAATCATCGAGATCGCACATTTCGATCTATTTAATGCGAGAAACACGTTGTCTGGTGTTTTCACCACTCCACAGAGCGTTTGATATGCAGTACCATCGATATCTTGGTTTTCGTGGGGTTTCAAGCTGAGATATGCATTTTCTAGGATAATCTTGGTGAGACTTCTGTCCGAAGTATGCTGAATCATCTAGATCGCTCTTTTCGAGCTACTTAATGCGAGAAACTCGTTATCTGGCGTTTTTACCACTCAACAGTTCGTAGGATATGCAGAACGGACGATATCCTGGTTTTCGTGGGGCTTCAAGCTCAGATATGCATTTTCTGCGATAATCTTGGTGAGACTTCTGTCCGAAGTATGCAGAATCATCGGGATCGCTCTTTTCGAGCTATTAAACGCGAGAAACACGTTTTCTGGGGTTTTCACCACTCCACAGTTCGTAGGATATGCAGAACCGGCGATATCTTGATTTTCGTGGTTTTTCCTGCTGAGATATGCATTTTCAGCGATAATCTTGGGGAGTCTTCTGTCAGAAGTATGCAGAATCATCGAGATCGCTCATTTCGAGCTAGTTAATGCGAGAAACACGTTATCTGGTGTTTTCACCACTCCACAGTTCGTTGTATATGCAGAACAGGAGATATCTTGGTTTTCGTGGGGTTTCTAGCAGAGATATGCATTATCTGCGATAATCATGTTGAGACTTCTGTTAGAAGTATGCAGAATCTTCGAGATCGTACATTTCGAGCTATTTTATGCGAGAAACACGTTTTCTGGGGTTTTCACCACTGCACAGTTCGTTGGATATGCAGAACAGGAGATATCTTGGTTTTCGTGGGTTTTCTAGCAGAGATATGCATTTTCTGAGATAATCTTGGTGAGACCTCTGTCCGAAGTATGCAGAAACATCGAGATCGCTCTTTTCGACCTATTTAATGCGGAAACACGTTATCTGGTGTTTTCACCACTCCACAGTGCGTTTGATATGCAGAACCAGCGATATGTTGGTTTTCGTGGGGTTTCAAGCTGAGATATGCATTTTTTACGATAATCATGGTGAGACTTCTGTCTGAAGGATGCAGAATCATCGAGATCGCACTTTTCGAGCTATTTAATGCGAGAAACACGATATCTGGTGTTTTCAGCAATCCACAGTGCGTATGATATGCAGAACCGGCGATATCTTGGTTTTCGTGGGGTTTCAAGCTGAGATATGCATTGTCTGCGATAATCTTGGTGAGACTTCTGTCCGAAGTATGCAGAAACATCGAGATCGCACTTTTCGAGCTATTTAATGCGAGAAACACGATATCTGGTGTTTTCAGCACTCCACAGTGCGTACGATATGCAGAACCAGCGATATCTTGGTTTTCGTGGGGTTTCAAGCTGAGATATGCATTGTCTGCGATAATCTTGGTGAGACTTCTGTCCGAAGTATGCAGAATCATCGAGATCGCACTTTTCGAGCTATTTAATGCGAGAAACACGATATCTGGTGTTTTCAGCACTCCACAGTGCGTACGATATGCAGAACCGGCGATATCTTGGTTTTCGTGGGGTTTCAAGCTGAGATATGCATTGTCTGCGATAATCTTGGTGAGACTTCTGTCCGAAGTGCGCAGAATCATCGAGATCGCTCTTTTCGAGCTATTTAATGCGAGAAACACGATATCTGGTGTTTTCAGCACTCCACAGTGCGTACGATATGCAGAACCGGCGATATCTTGGTTTTCGTGGGGTTTCAAGCTGAGATATGCATTGTCTGCGATAATCTTGGTGAGACTTCTGTCCGAAGTGTGCAGAATCATCGAGATCGCTCTTTTCGAGCTATTTAATGCGAGAAACACGTTTTCTGGGGTTTTCACCACACCACAGTTCGTTGGATATGCAGAACCAGCGATATCTTGGTTTTCGTGGGGTTTCAAGCTGAGATATGCATTTTTTACGATAATCATGGTGAGACTTTTGTCCGAAGTATGCAGAATCATCGAGATCGCACTTTTCGAGCTATTTAATGCGAGAAACACGATATCTGGTGTTTTCAGCACTCCACAGTGCGTATGATATGCAGAACCGGCGATATCTTGGTTTTCGTGGGGTTTCAAGCTGAGATATGCATTGTCTGCGATAATCTTGGTGAGACTTCTGTCCGAAGTGTGCAGAATCATCGAGATCGCTCTTTTCGAGCTATTTAATGCGAAAAACACATTTTCTGGGGTTTTCACCACACCACAGTTCGTTGGATATGCAGAACAGGTGATATCTTGGTTTTCGAGGGGTTTCAAGCTGAGATATGCATTTTCTGCGATTAACTTGGGGAGGCTTCTGTCCGAAGTATGCTGAATCATCGAGATCGCACTTCTCGAGCTAGTTAATGCGAGAAAAACCTTATCTGGTGTTTTCACCACCCCACAGTGCGTTTGATATGCAGAACCGTAGATATCTGGGTTTTCGTGGGGTTTCAAGCTGAGATATGCATTTTGTGCGATAATCTTGGTGAGACCTCTGTCCGAAGTATGCAGAAACATCGAGATCGCTCTTTTCGACCTATTTAATGCGAGAAACACGTTATCTTGTGTCTTCACCACTCCACAGTGCGATTGATATGCAGAACCAGCGATATCTTGGTTTTCGTGGGGTTTCAAGCTGAGATATGCATTGTCTGCGATAATCTTGGTGAGACTTCTGTCCGAAGTGTGCAGAATCATCGCGACCGCTCTTTTCGAGCTATTTAATGCGAGAAACACGTTTTCTGGGGTTTTCACCACACCACAGTTCGTTGGATATGCAGAACAGGTGATA
The DNA here is from genome assembly GCA_951804975.1 of Anthophora plumipes. Classification (NCBI taxonomy): domain Eukaryota; kingdom Metazoa; phylum Arthropoda; class Insecta; order Hymenoptera; family Apidae; genus Anthophora; species Anthophora plumipes. Next base: position 75,221 of record CATORF010000162.1, on the reverse strand, counting down.
TCTTGGTTTTCGAGGGGTTTCAAGCTGAGATATGCATTTTCTGCGATAAACTTGGAGAGACTTCTGTCCGAAGTATGCTGAATCATCGAGATCGCACTTTTCGAGCTAGTTAATGCGAGAAAAACCTTATCTGGTGTTTTCAACACTCCACAGTGCGTTTGATATGCAGAACCAGCGATATCTTGGCTTTCGTGGGGTTTCAAGCTGAGATATGCATTTTTTACGTTAATCTTGGTGAGACCTCTGTCCGAAGTATGCAGAAACATCGAGATCGCTCTTTTCGACCTATTTAATGCGAGAAACACGTTATCTGGTGTTTCCACCACTCCACAGAGCGTTTGATATGCAGTACCATCGATATCTTGGTTTTCGTGGGGTTTCAAGCTGTGATATGCATTTTCTAGGATAATCTTGGTGAGACTTCTGTCCGAAGTATGCTGAATCATCTAGATCGCTCTTTTCGAGCTATTTAATGCGAGAAACACGTTATCTGGTGTTTTCACCACTACACCGTGCGTTTGATATGCAGGACCGGCGACATCTTGGCTGTCGTAGGGTATCAAGCTGAGATATGCATTTTCTACGATAATCTTGGTGAGACTTCTGTCAGAAGTATGCAGAATCATCAGGATCGCTCTTTTCGAACTATTTAATGCGAGAGACACGTTTTCTGGGGTTTTCACCACTCCGCAGTTCGTTGGATATGCAGAACAGGAGATACCTTGGTTTTCGTGGAGTTTCTAGCAGAGATATGCATTTTCTGCGATAATCATGGTGAGACTTCTGTTAGAAGTATGCAGAATCATCGAGATCGCACATTTCGATCTATTTAATGCGAGAAACACGTTGTCTGGTGTTTTCACCACTCCACAGAGCGTTTGATATGCAGTACCATCGATATCTTGGTTTTCGTGGGGTTTCAAGCTGAGATATGCATTTTCTAGGATAATCTTGGTGAGACTTCTGTCCGAAGTATGCTGAATCATCTAGATCGCTCTTTTCGAGCTACTTAATGCGAGAAACTCGTTATCTGGCGTTTTTACCACTCAACAGTTCGTAGGATATGCAGAACGGACGATATCTTGGTTTTCGTGGGGCTTCAAGCTCAGATATGCATTTTCTGCGATAATCTTGTTGAGACTTCTGTCCGAAGTATGCAGAATCATCGGGATCGCTCTTTTCGAGCTATTAAACGCGAGAAACACGTTTTCTGGGGTTTTCACCACTCCACAGTTCGTAGGATATGCAGAACAGGAGATATCTTAATTTTCGTGGTTTTTCCAGCTGAGATATGCATTTTCAGCGATAATCTTGGTGAGTCTTCTGTCAGAAGTATGCAGAATCTTCGAGATCGCTCATTTCGAGCTAGTTAATGCGAGAAACACGTTATCTGGTGTTTTCACCACTCCACAGCGCGTTTGATATGCAGAACCGGCGATATCTTGATTTTCGTGGTTTTTCCTGCTGAGATATGCATTTTCAGCGATAATCATGGGGAGACTTCTGTCAGAAGTATGCAGAATCATCGAGATCGCTCATTTTGAGCTAGTTAATGCGAGAAACACGTTATCTGGTGTTTTCACCACTCCACAGTTCGTTGTATATGCAGAACAGGAGATATCTTTGTTTTCGTGGGGTTTCTAGCAGAGATATGCATTATCTGTGATAATCATGTTGAGACTTCTGTTAGAAGTATGCAGAATCTTCGAGATCGTACATTTCGAGCTATTTTATGCGAGAAACACGTTTTCTGGGGTTTTCACCACTGCACAGTTCGTTGGATATGCAGAACAGGAGATATCTAGGTTTTCGTGGGTTTTCTAGCAGAGATATGCATTTTCTGAGATAATCTTGGTGAGACCTCTGTCCGAAGTATGCAGAAACATCGAGATCGCTCTTTTCGACCTATTTAATGCGGAAACACGTTTTCTGGGGTTTTCACCACTCCACAGTTCGTAGGATATGCAGAACAGGAGATATCTTAATTTTCGTGGTTTTTCCAGCTGAGATATGCATTTTCAGCGATAATCTTGGTGAGTCTTCTGTCAGAAGTATGCAGAATCTTCGAGATCGCTCATTTCGAGCTAGTTAATGCGAAAAACACGTTATCTGGTGTTTTCACCACTCCACAGCGCGTTTGATATGCAGAACCGGCGATATCTTGATTTTCGTGGTTTTTCCAGCTGAGATATGCATTTTCAGCGATAATCTTGGTGAGTCTTCTGTCAGAAGTATGCAGAATCTTCGAGATCGCTCATTTCGAGCTAGTTAATGCGAGAAACACGTTATCTGGTGTTTTCACCACTCCACAGCGCGTTTGATATGCAGAACCGGCGATATCTTGATTTTGGTGGTTTTTCCTGCTGAGATATGCATTTTCAGCGATAATCATGGGGAGTCTTCTGTCAGAAGTATGCAGAATCATCGAGATCGCTCATTTTGAGCTAGTTAATGCGAGAAACACGTTATCTGGTGTTTTCACCACTCCACAGTGCGTTTGATATGCAGAACCGGCGACATATTGGCTGTCGTAGGGTATCAAGCTGAGATATGCATTTTCTACGATAATCTTGGTGAGTCTTCTGTCAGAAGTAAGCAGAATCTTCGAGATCGCTCATTTCGAGCTAGTTAATGCGAGAAACACGTTATCTGGTGTTTTCACCACTCCACTGCGCGTTTGATATGCAGAACCGGCGATATCTTGATTTTCGTGGTTTTTCCTGCTGAGATATGCATTTTCAGCGATAATCTTGGGGAGTCTTCTGTCAGAAGTATGCAGAATCAAAGAGATCGCTCATTTCGAGCTAGTTAATGCGAGAAACACGTTATCTGGTGTTTTCACCACTCCACAGTTCGTTGTATATGCAGAACAGGAGATATCTTGGTTTTCGTGGGGTTTCTAGCAGAGATATGCATTATCTGCGATAATCATGGTGAGACTTCTGTTAGAAGTATGCAGAATCATCGAGATCGCACATTTCGAACTATTTAATGCGAGAAACACGTTGTCTGGTGTTTTCACCACTCCACAGTTGGTTTGATATGCAGAACCGGCGATATCTGGGTTTTCGTGGGGTTTCAAGCTGAGATATGCATTGTCTGCGATAATCTTGGTGAGACTTCTGTCCGAAGTGTGCAGAATCATCGAGATCGCTCTTTTCGAGCTATTTAATGCGAGAAACACGTTTTCTGGGGTTTTCACCACACCACAGTTCGTTGGATATGCAGAACCAGCGATATCTTGGTTTTCGTGGGGTTTCAAGTTGAGATATGCATTTTTTACGATAATCATGGTGAGACTTTTGTCCGAAGTATGCAGAATCATCGAGATCGCACTTTTCGAGCTATTTAATGCGAGAAACACGATATCTGGTGTTTTCAGCTCTCCACAGTGCGTACGATATGCAGAACCGGCGATATCTGGGTTTTCGTGGGGTTTCAAGCTGAGATATGCATTTTCAGCGATAATCTTGGGGAGTCTTCTGTCAGAAGTATGCAGAATCAAAGAGATCGTTCATTTCGAGTTAGTTAATGCGAGAAACACGTTATCTGGTGTTTTCAGCACTCCACAGTTCGTTGTATATGCAGAACAGGAGATATCTTGGTTTTCGTGGGGTTTCTAGCAGAGATATGCATTATCTGCGATAATCATGGTGAGACTTCTGTTAGAAGTATGCAGAATCATCGAGATCGCACATTTCGAACTATTTAATGCGAGAAACACGTTGTCTGGTGTTTTCACCACTCCACAGTTGGTTTGATATGCAGAACCGGCGATATCTGGGTTTTCGTGGGGTTTCAAGCTGAGAAATGCATTTTCTGAGATAATCTTGGTGAGACCTCTGTCCGAAGTATGCAGAAACATCGAGATCGCTCTTTTCGACCTATTTAATGCGAGAAACACGTTATCTGGTGTTTTCACCAGTCCACAGTGCGTTTGATATGCAGAACTAGCGATATCTTGGTTTTCTTGGGGGTTCAAGCTGAGATATGCATTTTTTACGATAATCATGGTGAGACTTCTGTCCGAAGTATGCAGAATCATCGAGATCGCACTTTTCGAGCTATTTAATGCGAGAAACACGATATCTGGTGTTTTCAGCACTCCACAGTGCGTACGATATGCAGAACCGGCGATATCTTGGTTTTCGTGGGGTTTCAAGCTGAGATATGCATTTTTTACGATAATCATGGTGAGACTTCTGTCCGAAGTATGCAGAATCATCGAGATCGCACTTTTCGAGCTATTTAATGCGAGAAACAGAAAAACTGGTGTTTTCAGCACTCCACAGTGCGTACGATATGCAGAACCGGCGATATCTTGGTTTTCGTGGGGTTTCAAGCTGAGATATGCATTGTCTGCGATAATCTTGGTGAGACTTCTGTCCGAAGTGTGCAGAATCATCGAGATCGCCCTTTTCGAGCTATTTAATGCGAGAAACACGTTTTCTGGGGTTTTCACCACACCACAGTTCGTTGGATATGCAGAACCAGCGATATCTTGGTTTTCGTGGGGTTTCAAGTTGAGATATGCATTTTTTACGATAATCATGGTGAGACTTTTGTCCGAAGTATGCAGAATCATCGAGATCGCACTTTTCGAGCTATTTAATGCGAGAAACACGATATCTGGTGTTTTCAGCACTCCACAGTGCGTACGATATGCAGAACCGGCGATATCTTGGTTTTCGTGGGGTTTCAAGCTGAGATATGCATTGTCTGCGATAATCTTGGTGAGACTTCTGTCCGAAGTATGCAGAATCATCGAGATCGCTCTTTTCGACCTATTTAATGCGAGAAACACGTTATCTGGTGTTTTCACCACTCCACAGTGCGTTTGATATGCAGAACCAGCGATATCTTGGTTTTCTTGGGGGTTCAAGCTGAGATATGCATTTTTTACGATAATCATGGTGAGACTTCTGTCCGAAGTATGCAGAATCATCGAGATCGCACTTTTCGAGCTATTTAATGCGAGAAACACGATATCTGGTGTTTTCAGCGCTCCACAGTGCGTACGATATGCAGAACCGGCGATATCTTGGTTTTCGTGGGGTTTCAAGCTGAGATATGCATTGTCTGCGATAATCTTGGTGAGACTTCTGTTCGAAGTGTGCAGAATCATCGAGATCGCTCTTTTCGAGCTATTTAATGCGAGAAACACGTTTTCTGGGGTTTTCACCACACCACAGTTCGTTGGATATGCAGAACCAGCGATATCTTGGTTTTCGTGGGGTTTCAAGCTGAGATATGCATTTTTTACGATAATCATGGTGAGACTTTTGTCCGAAGTATGCAGAATCATCGAGATCGCACTTTTCGAACTATTTAATGCGAGAAACACGATATCTGGTGTTTTCAGCACTCCACAGTGCGTACGATATGCAGAACCGGCGATATCTTGGTTTTCGTGGCGTTTCAAGCTGAGATATGCATTGTCTGCGATAATCTTGGTGAGACTTCTGTCCGAAGTATGCAGAATCATCGGGATCGCTCTTTTCGAGCTATTAAATGCGAGAAACACGTTTTCTGGGGTTTTCACCACTCCACAGTTCGTAGGATATGTAGAACAGGAGATATCTTAATTTTCGTGGTTTTTCCAGCTGAGATATGCATTTTCAGCGATAATCTTGGTGAGTCTTCTGTCAGAAGTATGCAGAATCTTCGAGATCGCTCATTTCGAGCTAGTTAATGCGAGAAACACGTTATCTGGTGTTTTCACCACTCCACAGTGCGTTTGATATGCAGAACCGGCGACATCTTGGCTGTCGTAGGGTATCAAGCTGAGATATGCATTTTCTACGATAATCTTGGTGAGTCTTCTGTCAGAAGTAAGCAGAATCTTCGAGATCGCTCATTTCGAGCTAGTTAATGCGAGAAACACGTTATCTGGTGTTTTCACCACTCCACAGCGCGTTTGATATGCAGAACCGGCGATATCTTGATTTTCGTGGTTTTTCCTGCTGAGATATGCATTTTCAGCGATAATCTTGGGGAGTCTTCTGTCAGAAGTATGCAGAATCAAAGAGATCGCTCATTTCGAGCTAGTTAATGCGAGAAACACGTTATCTGGTGTTTTCACCACTCCACAGTTCGTTGTATATGCAGAACAGGAGATATCTTGGTTTTCGTGGGGTTTCTAGCAGAGATATGCATTATCTGCGATAATCATGGTGAGACTTCTGTTAGAAGTATGCAGAATCATCGAGATCGCACATTTCGAACTATTTAATGCGAGAAACACGTTGCCTGGTGTTTTCACCACTCCACAGTTGGTTTGATATGCAGAACCGGCGATATCTGGGTTTTCGTGGGGTTTCAAGCTGAGATATGCATTTTCTGAGATAATCTTGGTGAGACCTCTGTCCGAAGTATGCAGAAACATCGAGATCGCTCTTTTCGACCTATTTAATGCGAGAAACACGTTATCTGGTGTTTTCACCAGTCCACAGTGCGTTTGATATGCAGAACTAGCGATATCTTGGTTTTCTTGGGGGTTCAAGCTGAGATATGCATTTTTTACGATAATCATGGTGAGACTTCTGTCCGAAGTATGCAGAATCATCGAGATCGCACTTTTCGAGCTATTTAATGCGAGAAACACGATATCTGGTGTTTTCAGCACTCCACAGTGCGTACGATATGCAGAACCGGCGATATCTTGGTTTTCGTGGGGTTTCAAGCTGAGATATGCATTGTCTGCGATAATCTTGGTGAGACTTCTGTCCGAAGTGTGCAGAATCATCGAGATCGCTCTTTTCGAGCTCTTTAATGCGAGAATCACGTTTTCTGGGGTTTTCACCACACCACAGTTCGTTGGATATGCAGAACCAGCGATATCTTGGTTTTCGTGGGATTTCAAGTTGAGATATGCATTTTTTACGATAATCATGGTGAGACTTTTGTCCGAAGTATGCAGAATCATCGAGATCGCACTTTTCGAGCTATTTAATGCGAGAAACACGATATCTGGTGTTTTCAGCACTCCACAGTGCGTACGATATGCAGAACCGGCGATATCTTGGTTTTCATGGGGTTTCAAGCTGAGATATGCATTGTCTGCGATAATCTTGGTGAGACTTCTGTCCGAAGTATGCAGAATCATCGAGATCGCTCTATTCGACCTATTTAATGCGAGAAACACGTTATCTGGTGTTTTCACAACTCCACAGTGCGTTTGATATGCAGAACCAGCGATATCTTGGTTTTCTTGGGGGTTCAAGCTGAGATATGCATTTTTTACGATAATCATGGTGAGACTTCTGTCCGAAGTATGCAGAATCATCGAGATCGCACTTTTCGAGCTATTTAATGCGAGAAACACGATATCTGGTGTTTTCAGCACTCCACAGTGCGTACGATATGCAGAACCGGCGATATCTTGGTTTTCGTGGGGTTTCAAGCTGAGATATGCATTGTCTGCGATAATCTTGGTGAGACTTCTGTCCGAAGTATGCAGAATCATCGAGATCGCTCTATTCGACCTATTTAATGCGAGAAACACGTTTTCTGGGGTTTTCACCACTCCACAGTTCGTAGGAAATGCAGAACAGGAGATATCTTAATTTTCGTGGTTTTTCCAGCTGAGATATGCATTTTCAGCGATAATCTTGGGGAGTCTTCTGTCAGAAGTATGCAGAATCAAAGAGATCGCTCATTTCGAGCTAGTTAATGCGAGAAACACGTTATCTGGTGTTTTCACCACTCCACAGTTCGTTGTATATGCAGAACAGGAGATATCTTGGTTTTCGTGGGGTTTCTAGCAGAGATATGCATTATCTGCGATAATCATGTTGAGACTTCTGTTAGAAGTATGCAGAATCTTCGAGATCGTACATTTCGTGCTATTTAATGCGAGAAACACGTTTTCTGGGGTTTTCACCACTGCACAGTTCGTTGGATATGCAGAACAGGAGATATCTTGGTTTTCGTGGGTTTTCTAGCAGAGATATACATTTTCTGCGATAATCATGGTGAGACTTCTGTTAGAAGTATGCAGAATCATCGAGATCGCACATTTCGAGCTATTAAATGCGAGAAACACGTTTTCTGGGGTTTTCACCACTCCACAGTTCGTAGGATATGCAGAACAGGAGATATCTTAATTTTCGTGGTTTTTCCAGCTGAGATATGCATTTTCAGCGATAATCTTGGTGAGTCTTCTGTCAGAAGTATGCAGAATCTTCGAGATCGCTCATTTCGAGCTAGTTAATGCGAGAAACACGTTATCTGGTGTTTTCACCACTCCACAGTGCGTTTGATATGCAGAACCGGCGACATCTTGGCTGTCGTAGGGTATCAAGCTGAGATATGCATTTTTTACGATAATCATGGTGAGACTTTTGTCCGAAGTATGCAGAATCATCGAGATCGCACTTTTCGAGCTATTTAATGCGAGAAACACGATATCTGGTGTTTTCAGCACTCCACAGTGCGTACGATATGCAGAACCGGCGATATCTTGGTTTTCGTGGGGTTTCAAGCTGAGATATGCATTGTCTGCGATAATCTTGGTGAGACTTCTGTCCGAAGTATGCAGAATCATCGAGATCGCTCTTTTCGACCTATTTAATGCGAGAAACACGTTATCTGGTGTTTTCACCACTCCACAGTGCGTTTGATATGCAGAACCAGCGATATCTTGGTTTTCTTGGGGGTTCAAGCTGAGATATGCATTTTTTACGATAATCATGGTGAGACTTCTGTCCGAAGTATCCAGAATCATCGAGATCGCACTTTTCGAGCTATTTAATGCGAGAAACACGATATCTGGTGTTTTCAGCACTCCACAGTGCGTACGATATGCAGAACCGGCGATATCTTGGTTTTCGTGGGGTTTCAAGCTGAGATATGCATTGTCTGCGATAATCTTGGTGAGACTTCTGTCCGAAGTGTGCAGAATCATCGAGATCGCTCTTTTCGAGCTATTTAATGCGAGAAACACGTTTTCTGGGGTTTTCACGACACCACAGTGCGTTTGATATCCAGAACAGGCGACATCTTGAATTTCGTGAGATTTCAACCTGAGATATGCATTTTCGTCGATAATCTTGGTGAGACTTCTGTCAGAAGTATGCAGAATCTTCGAGAACGCTCTTTTCGAGCTACATAATGCGAGAAACACGTTATCTGGTGTTTTCACCACTCCACAGTGCGTTTGATATGCAGATCCAGCGACATCTTGGCTTTCGTCGGGTATCAAGCTGAGATATGCATTTTCAACGATAATCTTGGTGAGACTTCTGTCAGAAGTATGCAGAATCATCGGGATCGCTCTTTTCGAGCTATTTAATGCGAGAAACACGTTGTCTGGTTGTTTTCACGACTCCACAGTGCGTTTGATATGCAGAACCGGCGACATCTTAATTTTCGTGATGTTTCAAGCTGAGATATGGATTTTCTGCGATAATCTTGGTGAGACTTCAGTCAGAGGTATGCAGAATCATCTAGATCGCTCTTTTCAAGCTATTTAATGCGAAAAAACAAGTTTTCTAGTGTTTTCAACATTCCACAGTGCGTTTGATATGCAGAACCGGCGACATCTTGGATTTCGTCTGGTTTCAAGCTGAGATATGCATTTTCTACGATAATCTTGGTGAGACTTCTGTCAGAAGTATGCAGAATCTTCGAGATCGCTCTTTTCGAGCTACTTAATGCGAGAAACACGATATCTGGTGTTTTCACCACTCCACAGTGCGTTTGATATGCAGAACCGGCGATATCTTGATTTTCGTGGTGTTTCCAGCTGAGATATGCATTTTCTGCGATAATCTTGGTGAGTCTTCTGTCAGAAGTATGCAGAATCATCTAGATCGCTTATTTCGAGCTATTTAATGCGAGAAACACGTTTTCTGGTGTATTCACCACTCCACAGTGCGTTTGATATGCAGAACCGGCGACATCTTGGATTTCGTCGAGGTTCATACTGAGATATGCATTTTCTACGATAATCTTGGTGAGACTTCTGTCAGAAGTATGCAGAATCATCGAGATCGCTCTTTTCGAGCTATTTAATGCGAGAAACTCGTTTTCTGGTGTATTCACCACTCCACAGTACGTTTGACATGCAGAACCGGCGGAATCTTGCTTTTCGTGGGTTTTCAAGCTGAGATATACTTTTTCTGCGATAATCATGGTGAGACTTCTGTCAGAAGTATGCAGAATCTTCGAGAACGCTGTTTTCGAGCTACATAATGCGAGAAACACGTTATCAGGTGTTTTCACCACTCCACAGTGCGTTTGATATGCAGAACCAGCGACATCTAGGCTTTCGTCGGGTATCAAGCTGAGATATGCATTTTCAACGATTATCTTGGTGAGACTTCTGTCAGAAATATGCAGAATCATCGGGATCGCTCTTTTCGAGCTATTTAATGCGAGAAACACGTTGTCTGGTTGTTTTCACGACTCCACAGTGCGTTTGATATGCAGAACCGGCGACATTTTTATTTTCGTGATGTTTTCCAGCTGAGATATGGATTTTCTGCGATAATCTTGGTGAGACTTTAGTCAGAAGTATGCAGAATCATCTAGATCGCTCGTTTCGAGCTATTTAATGCGAAAAAACAAGTTTTCTGTTGTTTTGACCACTCCACAGTGCGTATGATATGTAGAGCCGCCGATAACTTGGTCTTCGCGGGGTTTCCTGCTGAAATATGCATTTTCTGCGATGATCTTGGTGTTTCATCTATGAGAAGTATGCAGAATGATCGAGAACGCCCTTTTCGAGTTAGTTAATGCGAGAAACACGTTTTCTGGTGTTTTCAACATTCCACAGTGCGTCTGATATGCAGAACCGACGATATCGTGGTTTTCGTGGTGTTTCCAGCTGAGATATGCATTTTCTGCGATAATCTTGGTGAGATTTCAGTCAGAAGTATACAGAATCTTCTAGATCGCTCTTCTCGAACTATTTAATGCGAGAAACACCTTATGTGGAGATTTCACCACTCCACAGTGCGTTTGATATGCAGAACCGACGGCATCTTGACTTTCGTCGGGTATCAAGCTGAGATATGCATTTTCTGCGATAATCTTGGTGCTTCATCTATGAGAAGTATGCAGAATCATCGTGAACGCTCTTTGCGAGCTAGTTAATGCGAGAAACACGTTTTCTGGTGTTTTCACCACTCCACAGTGCGTCTGATATGCAGAACCGGAGATAACTTGGTTTTCGTGAGGTTTCAAGCTGAGAAATGCATTTTCTGCGATTATCTTGGTGAGACTTCTGTCAGAAGTATGCATAATCATCGGGATCGCACTTCTCGAGCTATTTAATGCGAGAAACACGTTATCTGGTTGTTTTCACCACTCCACAGTGCGTTTGATATGCAGAACCGGCGACATCTTGATTTTCGTGAGATTTCTACCTGAGATATGCATTTTCTACGATAATCTTGGTGAGACTTCCGTCAGAAGTATGCAGAATCTTCGAGATCGCTCTTTAGAGCTATTTAATGCGAGAAACACGTTATCTGGTGTTTTCACGACACCACAGTGCGTTTGATATCCAGAACAGGCGACATCTTGAATTTCGTGAGATTTCAACCTGAGATATGCATTTTCGTCGATAATCTTGGTGAGACTACTGTCAGAAGTATGCAGAATCTTCGAGAACGCTCTTTTCGAGCTACATAATGCGAGAAACACGTTATCTGGTGTTTTCACCACTCCACAGTGCGTTTGATATGCAGAAACAGCGACATCTTGGCTTTCGTCGGGTATCAAGCTGAGATATGCATTTTCAACGATAATCTTGGTGAGACTTTAGTCAGAAGTATGCAGAATCATCTAGATCGCTCGTTTCGAGCTATTTAATGCGAAAAAACAAGTTTTCTGGTGTTTTCACCACTCCACAGTGCGTTTGATATGCAGAACCGGCGATATCTTGATTTTCGTGGTGTTTCCAGCTGAGATATGCATTTTCTGCGATAATCTTGGTGTTTCATCTATGAGAAGTCTGCAGAATGATCGAGAACGCTCTTTTCGAGTTAGTTAATGCGAGAAACACGTTTTCTGGTGTTTTCAACATTCCACAGTGCGTCTGATATGCAGAACCGACGATATCGTGGTTTTCGTGGTGTTTCCAGCTGAGATATGCATTTTCTGCGATAATCTTGGTGGGTCTTCTGTCAGCAGTATGCAGAATCATCTAGATCACTCTTTTCGAGCTACTTAATGCGAGAACCACGTTATCTGGTGTATTGACCACTCCCCAGTGCGTTTGATATGCAGAACCGGCGACATCTTGGTTTTCGTGGGGTTTCCAGCTGAAATATGCATTTTCAACGATAATCTTGGTGAGATTTCAGTCAGAAGTATACAGAATCTTCTAGATCGCTCTTTTCGAGCTATTTAATGCGAGGAACACCTTATGTGGTGATTTCACCACTCCACAGTGCGTTTGATATGCAGAACCGACGACATCTTGACTTTCGTCGGGTATCAAGCTGAGATATTCATTTTCTGCGATAATCTTGGTGTTTCATCTATGAGAAGTATGCAGAATCATCGTGAACGCTCTTTTCGAGCTAGTTAATGCGAGAACCACGTTATCTGGTGTATTGACCACTCCGCAGTGCGTTTGATATGCAGAACCGGCGACATCTTGATTTTCGTGAGATTTCAACCTGAGATATGCATTTTCTACGATAATCTTGGTGAGACTTCCGTCAGAAGTATGCAGAATCTTCGAGATCGCTCTTTAGAGCTATTTAATGCGAGAAACACGTTATCTGGTGTTTTCACGACACCACAGTGCGTTTGATATCCAGAACAGGCGACATCTTGAATTTCGTGAGATTTCAACCTGAGATATGCATTTTCGTCGATAATCTTGGTGAGACTACTGTCAGAAGTATGCAGAATCTTCGAGAACGCTCTTTTCGAGCTACATAATGCGAGAAACACGTTATCTGGTGTTTTCACCACTCCACAGTGCGTTTGATATGCAGAAACAGCGACATCTTGGCTTTCGTCGGGTATCAAGCTGAGATATGCATTTTCAACGATAATCTTGGTGAGACTTTAGTCAGAAGTATGCAGAATCATCTAGATCGCTCGTTTCGAGCTATTTAATGCGAAAAAACAAGTTTTCTGGTGTTTTCACCGCTCCACAGTGCGTTTGATATGCAGAACCGGCGATATCTTGATTTTCGTGGTGTTTCCAGCTGAGATATGCATTTTCTGCGATAATCTTGGTGAGTCTTCTGTCAGAAGTATGCAGAATCATCTAGATCGCTCGTTTCGAGCTATTTAATGCGAAAAAACAAGTTTTCTGTTGTTTTGACCACCCCACAGTGCGTATGATATGTAGAGCCGCCGATAACTTTGTCTTCGCGGGGTTTCCAGCTGAAATATGCATTTTCTGCGATGATCTTGGTGTTTCATCTATGAGAAGTATGCAGAATGATCGAGAACGCTCTTTTCGAGTTAGTTAATGCGAGAAACACGTTTTCTGGTGTTTTCAACATTCCACAGTGCGTCTGATATGCAGAACCGACGACATCTTAATTTTCGTGATGTTTCAAGCTGAGATATGGATTTTCTGCGATAATCTTGGTGAGACTTCAGTCAGAGGTATGCAGAATCATCTAGATCGCTCTTTTCAAGCTATTAAATGCGAAAAAACAAGTTTTCTAGTGTTTTCAACATTCCACAGTGCGTTTGATATGCAGAACCGGCGACATCTTGGATTTCGTCGGGTTTCAAGCTGAGATATGCATTTTCTACGATAATCTTGGTGAGACTTCTGTCAGAAGTATGCAGAATCTTCGAGATCGCTCTTTTCGAGCTATTTAATGCGAGAAACATGTTATCTGGTGTTTTCATCACTCCACGGGGCGTTTGATATGCAGAACTGGCGATATCTTGGTTTTCGTGGGGTTTCCAGCTGAGATATGCATTTTCTACGATAATCTTGGTGAGACTTTAGTCAGAAGTATGCAGAATCTTCTAGATTGCTCGTTTCGAGCTATTTAATGCGAGAAACATGTTATCTGGTGTTTTCATCACTCCACAGGGCGTTTGATATGCAGAACCGGCGATATCTTGGTTTTCGTGGGGTTTCCAGCTGAGATATGCATTTTCAACGATAATCTTGGTGAGATTTCTGTCAGAAGTATGCAGAATCATCGGGATCGCACTTTTCGAGCTATTTAATGCGAGAAACACGTTGTCTGGTTGTTTTCACGACTCCACAGTGCGTTTGATATGCAGAACCGGCGACATCTTAATTTTCGTGATGTTTCAAGCTGAGATATGGATTTTCTGCGATAATCTTGGTGAGACTTCAGTCAGAGGTATGCAGAATCATCTAGATCGCTCTTTTCAAGCTATTTAATGCGAGAAACACGTTTTCTGGTGTTTTCAACATTCCACAGTGCGTCTGATATGCAGAACCGACGATATCGTGGTTTTCGTGGTGTTTCCAGCTGAGATATGCATTTTCTGCGATAATCTTGGTGGGTCTTCTGTCAGCAGTATGCAGAATCATCTAGATCACTCTTTTCGAGCTACTTAATGCGAGAACCACGTTATCTGGTGTATTGACCACTCCCCAGTGCGTTTGATATGCAGAACCGGCGACATCTTGGTTTTCGTGGGGTTTCCAGCTGAAATATGCATTTTCAACGATAATGATGGTGAGATTTCAGTCAGAAGTATGCAGAATCATCTAGATCGCTCGTTTCGAGATATTTAATGCGAAAAACAAGTTTTCTGGTGTTTTCAACATTCCACAGTGCGTTTGATATGCAGAACCGGCGATATCTTGATTTTCGTGGTGTTTCCAGCTGAGATATGCATTTTCTGCGATAATATTGGTGAGACTTCAGTCAGAAGTATACAGAATCTTCTAGATCGCTCGTTTCGAGCTATTTAATGCGAGAAACACGTTATCTGGTGTATTGACCACTCCACAGGGCGTTTGATATGTAGAGCCGCCGATAACTTGGTTTTCGTGGGGTTTCCAGCTGAAATATGCATTTTCTGCGATAATCTTGGTGAGTCTTCTGTCAGAAGTATGCAGAATCATCGAGATCGCTCTATTTGAGCTATTTAATGCGAGAAACATGTTATCTGGTGTTTTCATCACTCCACAGGGCGTTTGATATGCAGAACCGGCGACATCTTGGTTTTCGTGGGGTTTCCAGCTGAGATATGCATTTTCTGCGATAATCTTTGTGAGACTTCTGTCAGAAGCATGCAGAATCATCGGGATCGTTCTTTTCGAGCTATTTAATGCGAGAAACACCTTATGTGGTGATTTCACCACTCCACAGTGCGTTTGATATGCAGAACCGACGACATCTTGACTTTCGTCGGGTATCAAGCTGAGATATGCATTTTCTGCGATAATCTTGGTGTTTCATCTATGAGAAGTATGCAGAATCATCGTGAACGCTCTTTTCGAGCTAGTTAATGCGAGAAACACGTTTTCTGGAGTTTTCACCACTCCACAGTGCGTCTGATATGCAGAACCGGCGACATCTTGCTTTTCGTGGGTTTTCAAGCTGAGATATGCTTTTTCTGCGATAATATTGGTAAGACTTCAGTCAGAAGTATGCGGAAACATCGAGATCGCTCTTTTCGAGCTATTTAATGCAAGAAACACGTTATCTGGTGTATTGACCACTCCACAGTGCGTTTGATATGCAGAACCGGCGACATCTAGATTTTAGTGAGATTTCAACCTGAGATATGCATTTTCGTCGATAATCTAGGTGAGTCTTCTGTCAGTAGTATGCAGAATCATCGGGACCCCTCTTTTCGAGCTATTTAATGCGAGAAACA
The DNA here is from genome assembly GCA_951804975.1 of Anthophora plumipes. Classification (NCBI taxonomy): domain Eukaryota; kingdom Metazoa; phylum Arthropoda; class Insecta; order Hymenoptera; family Apidae; genus Anthophora; species Anthophora plumipes. The sequence goes on along the minus strand of CATORF010000162.1, from coordinate 59,429 downwards.
CGTTATCTGTTGTTTTCACCACTCCGCAGTGCGTTTGATATGCAGAACCGGCGACATCTTGATTTTCGTGAGATTTCAACCTGACATATGCATTTTCTACGATAATCTTGGTGAGACTTCCGTCAGAAGTATGCAGAATCTTCGAGATCGCTCTTTTCGAGCTATTTAATGCGAGAAACACGTTATCTGGTGTTTCCACGACACCACAGTGCGTTTGATATCCAGAACAGGCGACATCTTGAATTTCGTGAGATTTCAACCTGAGATATGCATTTTCGTCGATAATCTTGGTGAGACTTCTGTCAGAAGTATGCAGAATCTTCGAGAACGCTCTTTTCGAGCTACATAATGCGAGAAACACGTTATCTGGTGTTTTCACCACTCCACAGTGCGTTTGATATGCAGAACCAGCGACATCTTGACTTTCGTCGGGTATCAAGCTGAGATATGCATTTTCAACGATAATCTTGGTGAGACTTCTGTCAGAAGTACGCAGAATCATCGGGATCGCTCTTTTCGAGCTATTTAATGCGAGAAACACGTTGTCTGGTTGTTTTCACGACTCCACAGTGCGTTTGATATGCAGAACCGGCGACATCTTAATTTTCGTGATGTTTCAAGCTGAGATATGGATTTTCTGCGTTAATCGTGGTGAGACTTCAGTCAGAGGTATGCAGAATCATCTAGATCGCTCTTTTCAAGCTATTTAATGCGAAAAAACAAGTTTTCTAGTGTTTTCAACATTCCACAGTGCGTTTGATATGCAGAACCGGCGACATCTTGGATTTCGTCGGGTTTCAAGCTGAGATATGCATTTTCTACGATAATCTTGGTGAGACTTCTGTCAGAAGTATGCAGAATCTTCGAGATCGCTCTTTTCGAGCTACTTAATGCGAGAAACACGATATCTGGTGTTTTCACCACTCCACAGTGCGTTTGATATGCAGAACAGGCGACATCTTGAATTTCGTGAGATTTCAACCTGAGATATGCATTTTCGTCGATAATCTTGTTGAGACTTCTGTCAGAAGTATGCAGAATCTTCGAGAACGCTCTTTTCGAGCTACATAATGCGAGAAACACGTTATCTGGTGTATTCACCACTCCACAGTGCGTTTGATATGCAGAACCGGCGGCATCTTGGATTTCGTCGGGGTTCATACTGAGATATGCATTTTCTACGATAATCTTGGTGAGACTTCTGTCAGAAGTATGCAGAATCATCGAGATCGCTCTTTTCGAGCTATTTAATGCGAGAAACACGTTTTCTGGGGCTTTCTCCACACCACAGTTCGTTGGATATGCAGAACAGGTGATATCTTGGGTTTGGAGGGGTTTCAAGCTGAGATATGCTTTTTCTGCGATAATCATGGTGAGACTTCTGTCAGAAGTATGCAGAATCTTCGAGAACGCTGTTTTCGAGCTACATAATGCGAGAAACACGTTATCTGGTGTTTTCACCACTCCACAGTGCGTTTGATATGCAGAACCAGCGACATCTTGGCTTTCGTCGGGTATCAAGCTGAGATATGCATTTTCAACGATAATATTGGTGAGACTTCTGTCAGAAGTATGCAGAATCATCGGGATCGCTCTTTTCGAGCTATTTAATGCGAGAAACACGTTGTCTGGTTGTTTTCACGACTCCACAGTGCGTTTGATATGCAGAACCGGCGACATCTTAATTTTCGTGATGTTTCAAGCTGAGATATGCATTTTCTGCGATAAGCTTGGTGAGACATTTGTCCGAAGTATGCAGAAACATCGGGAGCGCTCTTTTCGAGCTATTTAATGCGCGAAACACGTTTTCTGGGTTTTTCACCACTCCACAGTTCTTTGGATATGCAGAAGAGGAGATATCTTGGTTTGCGTGGGGTTTCAAGCAGAGATATGCATTTTCTGCGATCACCTTGGTGAGACTTCTGTTAGAAGTATGCAGAATCATCGAGATCGCTCTTTTCGAGCTATTTAATGCGAGAAACACGTTATCTGGTGTTTTCACCACACCACAGTGCGTATGATATGCAGAACCGGCGATATCTTGGTTTTCGTGGGGTTTCAAGCTGAGATATGCATTATCTGCGATAATCTTGGTGAGACTTCTGTCCGAAGTGTGCAGAATCATCGAGATCGCACTTTTCAAGCTATTTAATGCGAGAAACACGTGTTCTGGGGCTTTCAAAACACCACAGTTCGTTGGATATGCAGAACAGGTGATATCTTGGGTTTCGAGGGGTTTCAAGCTGAGGTATGGATTTTCTGCGATAAACTTGGTGAGACTTCAGTCAGAAGTATGCAGAATCATCTAGTTCGCTCGTTTCGAGCTATTTAATGTGAGAAACACGTTATCTGGTTGCTTTCACCACTCCACAGTGCGTTTGATATGCAGAACCGGCGACATCTTGATTTTCGTGAGGTTTCAAGCTGAGATATGCATTTTCTGCGATAATATTGGTGAGACATTTGTCCGAAGTATGCAGAAACGTCGGGAGCGCTCTTTTCGAGCTATTTAATGCGCGAAACACGTGTTCTGGGGCTTTCAAAACACCACAGTTCGTTGGATATGCAGAACCGGCGACATCTTTTTTTTCGACGGGTTTCAAGCTGAGATATGCATTTTCTGCGATAATATTGGTGAGACTTCAGTCAGAAGTATGCAGAATGATCTAGTTCGCTCGCTTCGAGCTATTTAATGCGAGAAACACGTTATCTGGTTGCTTTCACCACTCCACAGTGCGTTTGATATGCAGAACCGGCGACATCTTGATTTTCGTGAGGTTTCAAGCTGAGATATGCATTATCTGCGATAATCTTGGTGAGACTTCTGTCCGAAGTGTGCAGAATCATCGAGATCGCACTTTTCAAGCTATTTAATGCGAGAAACACGTGTTCTGGGGCTTTCAAAACACCACAGTTCGTTGGATATGCAGAACAGGTGATATCTTGGGATTGGAGGGGTTTCAAGCTGAGATATGGATTTTCTGCGATAAGCTTGGTGAGACTTCTGTCCGAAGTATGCAGAATCATCTAGATCGCTCTTTTCGAGCTACTTAATGCGAGAAACACGTTTTCTGGTGTATTCACCACTCCACAGTACGTTTGACATGCAGAAACGGAGATACCTTGATTTCGGTCGGGTTTCAAGCTGAGATATGCATTATCTGCGATAATCTTGGTGAGACTTCTGTCCGAAGTGTGCAGAATCATCGAGATCGCACTTTTCAAGCTATTTAATGCGAGAAACACGTTTTCTGGGGCTTTCACCACACCACGGTTCGTTGGATATGCAGAACAGGTGATATCTTGGGTTTGGAGGGGTTTCACGCTGAGATATGGATTTTCTGCGATAAGCTTGGTGATACTTCTGTCCGAAGTATGCAGAATCATCGACATCGCTCTTTTCGAGCTATTTAATGCGAGAAACTCGTTATCTGGTGTTTTCACCACTCCACAGTGCGTTTGATATGCAGTACCAGCGATATCTTGGTTTTCGTGGGGTTTCAAGCTGAGAAATGAATTTTTTAGGATAATCTTGGTGAGACTTCTGTCCGAAGTATGCAGAATTATCGAGATCGCTCTATTCGAGCTATTTAATGCGAGAAACACGTTATCTGGTGTTTTCACCAGTCCACAGTGCGTTTGATATGCAGAACTAGCGATATCTTGGTTTTCTTGGGGGTTCAAGCTGAGATATGCATTTTTTACGATAATCATGGTGAGACTTCTGTCCGAAGTATGCAGAATCATCGAGATCGCACTTTTCGAGCTATTTAATGCGAGAAACACGATATCTGGTGTTTTCAGCACTCCACAGTGCGTACGATATGCAGAACCGGCGATATCTTGGTTTTCGTGGGGTTTCAAGCTGAGATATGCATTGTCTGCGATAATCTTGGTGAGACTTCTGTCCGAAGTATGCAGAATCATCGAGATCGCTCTTTTCGACCTATTTAATGCGAGAAACACGTTATCTGGTGTTTTCACCACTCCACAGTGCGTTTGATATGCAGAACCAGCGATATCTTGGTTTTCTTGGGGGTTCAAGCTGAGATATGCATTTTTTACGATAATCTTGGGGAGTCTTCTGTCAGAAGTATGCAGAATCAAAGAGATCGCTCATTTCGAGTTAGTTAATGCGAGAAACACGTTATCTGGTGTTTTCACCACTCCACAGTTCGTTGTATATGCAGAACAGGAGATATCTTGGTTTTCGTGGGGTTTCTAGCAGAGATATGCATTATCTGCGATAATCATGGTGAGACTTCTGTTAGAAGTATGCAGAATCATCGAGATCGCACATTTCGAACTATTTAATGCGAGAAACACGTTGTCTGGTGTTTTCACCACTCCACAGTTGGTTTGATATGCAGAACCGGCGATATCTGGGTTTTCGTGGGGTTTCAAGCTGAGAAATGAATTTTTTAGGATAATCTTGGTGAGTCTTCTGTCAGAAGTATGCAGAATCAAAGAGATCGCTCATTTCGAGTTAGTTAATGCGAGAAACACGTTATCTGGTGTTTTCACCACTCCACAGTTCGTTGTATATGCAGAACAGGAGATATCTTGGTTTTCTTGGGGGTTCAAGCTGAGATATGCATTTTTTACGATAATCATGGTGAGACTTCTGTCCGAAGTATGCAGAATCATCGACATCGCTCTTTTCGAGCTATTTAATGCGAGAAACTCGTTATCTGGTGTTTTCACCACTCCACAGTGCGTTTGATATGCAGTACCAGCGATATCTTGGTTTTCGTGGGGTTTCAAGCTGAGAAATGAATTTTTTAGGATAATCTTGGTGAGACTTCTGTCCGAAGTATGCAGAATTATCGAGATCGCTCTATTCGAGCTATTTAATGCGAGAAACACGTTATCTGGTGTTTTCACCAGTCCACAGTGCGTTTGATATGCAGAACTAGCGATATCTTGGTTTTCTTGGGGGTTCAAGCTGAGATATGCATTTTTTACGATAATCTTGGGGAGTCTTCTGTCAGAAGTATGCAGAATCAAAGAGATCGCTCATTTCGAGTTAGTTAATGCGAGAAACACGTTATCTGGTGTTTTCACCACTCCACAGTTCGTTGTATATGCAGAACAGGAGATATCTTGGTTTTCGTGGGGTTTCTAGCAGAGATATGCATTATCTGCGATAATCATGGTGAGACTTCTGTTAGAAGTATGCAGAATCATCGAGATCGCACATTTCGAACTATTTAATGCGAGAAACACGTTGTCTGGTGTTTTCACCACTCCACAGTTGGTTTGATATGCAGAACCGGCGATATCTGGGTTTTCGTGGGGTTTCAAGCTGAGAAATGCATTTTCTGAGATAATCTTGGTGAGACCTCTGTCCGAAGTATGCAGAAACATCGAGATCGCTCTTTTCGACCTATTTAATGCGAGAAACACGTTATCTGGTGTTTTCACCAGTCCACAGTGCGTTTGATATGCAGAACTAGCGATATCTTGGTTTTCTTGGGGGTTCAAGCTGAGATATGCATTTTTTACGATAATCATGGTGAGACTTCTGTCCGAAGTATGCAGAATCATCGAGATCGCACTTTTCGAGCTATTTAATGCGAGAAACACGATATCTGGTGTTTTCAGCACTCCACAGTGCGTACGATATGCAGAACCGGCGATATCTTGGTTTTCGTGGGGTTTCAAGCTGAGATATGCATTTTTTACGATAATCATGGTGAGACTTCTGTCCGAAGTATGCAGAATCATCGAGATCGCACTTTTCGAGCTATTTAATGCGAGAAACAGAAAAACTGGTGTTTTCAGCACTCCACAGTGCGTACGATATGCAGAACCGGCGATATCTTGGTTTTCGTGGGGTTTCAAGCTGAGATATGCATTGTCTGCGATAATCTTGGTGAGACTTCTGTCCGAAGTGTGCAGAATCATCGAGATCGCCCTTTTCGAGCTATTTAATGCGAGAAACACGTTTTCTGGGGTTTTCACCACACCACAGTTCGTTGGATATGCAGAACCAGCGATATCTTGGTTTTCGTGGGGTTTCAAGTTGAGATATGCATTTTTTACGATAATCATGGTGAGACTTTTGTCCGAAGTATGCAGAATCATCGAGATCGCACTTTTCGAGCTATTTAATGCGAGAAACACGATATCTGGTGTTTTCAGCACTCCACAGTGCGTACGATATGCAGAACCGGCGATATCTTGGTTTTCGTGGGGTTTCAAGCTGAGATATGCATTGTCTGCGATAATCTTGGTGAGACTTCTGTCCGAAGTATGCAGAATCATCGAGATCGCTCTTTTCGACCTATTTAATGCGAGAAACACGTTATCTGGTGTTTTCACCACTCCACAGTGCGTTTGATATGCAGAACCAGCGATATCTTGGTTTTCTTGGGGGTTCAAGCTGAGATATGCATTTTTTACGATAATCATGGTGAGACTTCTGTCCGAAGTATGCAGAATCATCGAGATCGCACTTTTCGAGCTATTTAATGCGAGAAACACGATATCTGGTGTTTTCAGCGCTCCACAGTGCGTACGATATGCAGAACCGGCGATATCTTGGTTTTCGTGGGGTTTCAAGCTGAGATATGCATTGTCTGCGATAATCTTGGTGAGACTTCTGTTCGAAGTGTGCAGAATCATCGAGATCGCTCTTTTCGAGCTATTTAATGCGAGAAACACGTTTTCTGGGGTTTTCACCACACCACAGTTCGTTGGATATGCAGAACCAGCGATATCTTGGTTTTCGTGGGGTTTCAAGCTGAGATATGCATTTTTTACGATAATCATGGTGAGACTTTTGTCCGAAGTATGCAGAATCATCGAGATCGCACTTTTCGAACTATTTAATGCGAGAAACACGATATCTGGTGTTTTCAGCATTCCACAGTGCGTACGATATGCAGAACCGGCGATATCTTGGTTTTCGTGGCGTTTCAAGCTGAGATATGCATTGTCTGCGATAATCTTGGTGAGACTTCTGTCCGAAGTATGCAGAATCATCGGGTTCGCTCTTTTCGAGCTATTAAATGCGAGAAACACGTTTTCTGGGGTTTTCACCACTCCACAGTTCGTAGGATATGTAGAACAGGAGATATCTTAATTTTCGTGGTTTTTCCAGCTGAGATATGCATTTTCAGCGATAATCTTGGTGAGTCTTCTGTCAGAAGTATGCAGAATCTTCGAGATCGCTCATTTCGAGCTAGTTAATGCGAGAAACACGTTATCTGGTGTTTTCACCACTCCACAGTGCGTTTGATATGCAGAACCGGCGACATCTTGGCTGTCGTAGGGTATCAAGCTGAGATATGCATTTTCTACGATAATCTTGGTGAGTCTTCTGTCAGAAGTAAGCAGAATCTTCGAGATCGCTCATTTCGAGCTAGTTAATGCGAGAAACACGTTATCTGGTGTTTTCACCACTCCACAGCGCGTTTGATATGCAGAACCGGCGATATCTTGATTTTCGTGGTTTTTCCTGCTGAGATATGCATTTTCAGCGATAATCTTGGGGAGTCTTCTGTCAGAAGTATGCAGAATCAAAGAGATCGCTCATTTCGAGCTAGTTAATGCGAGAAACACGTTATCTGGTGTTTTCACCACTCCACAGTTCGTTGTATATGCAGAACAGGAGATATCTTGGTTTTCGTGGGGTTTCTAGCAGAGATATGCATTATCTGCGATAATCATGGTGAGACTTCTGTTAGAAGTATGCAGAATCATCGAGATCGCACATTTCGAACTATTTAATGCGAGAAACACGTTGCCTGGTGTTTTCACCACTCCACAGTTGGTTTGATATGCAGAACCGGCGATATCTGGGTTTTCGTGGGGTTTCAAGCTGAGATATGCATTTTCTGAGATAATCTTGGTGAGACCTCTGTCCGAAGTATGCAGAAACATCGAGATCGCTCTTTTCGACCTATTTAATGCGAGAAACACGTTATCTGGTGTTTTCACCAGTCCACAGTGCGTTTGATATGCAGAACTAGCGATATCTTGGTTTTCTTGGGGGTTCAAGCTGAGATATGCATTTTTTACGATAATCATGGTGAGACTTCTGTCCGAAGTATGCAGAATCATCGAGATCGCACTTTTCGAGCTATTTAATGCGAGAAACACGATATCTGGTGTTTTCAGCACTCCACAGTGCGTACGATATGCAGAACCGGCGATATCTTGGTTTTCGTGGGGTTTCAAGCTGAGATATGCATTGTCTGCGATAATCTTGGTGAGACTTCTGTCCGAAGTGTGCAGAATCATCGAGATCGCTCTTTTCGAGCTATTTAATGCGAGAATCACGTTTTCTGGGGTTTTCACCACACCACAGTTCGTTGGATATGCAGAACCAGCGATATCTTGGTTTTCGTGGGATTTCAAGTTGAGATATGCATTTTTTACGATAATCATGGTGAGACTTTTGTCCGAAGTATGCAGAATCATCGAGATCGCACTTTTCGAGCTATTTAATGCGAGAAACACGATATCTGGTGTTTTCAGCACTCCACAGTGCGTACGATATGCAGAACCGGCGATATCTTGGTTTTCGTGGGGTTTCAAGCTGAGATATGCATTGTCTGCGATAATCTTGGTGAGACTTCTGTCCGAAGTATGCAGAATCATCGAGATCGCTCTATTCGACCTATTTAATGCGAGAAACACGTTATCTGGTGTTTTCACCACTCCACAGTGCGTTTGATATGCAGAACCAGCGATATCTTGGTTTTCTTGGGGGTTCAAGCTGAGATATGCATTTTTTACGATAATCATGGTGAGACTTCTGTCCGAAGTATGCAGAATCATCGAGATCGCACTTTTCGAGCTATTTAATGCGAGAAACACGATATCTGGTGTTTTCAGCACTCCACAGTGCGTACGATATGCAGAACCGGCGATATCTTGGTTTTCGTGGGGTTTCAAGCTGAGATATGCATTGTCTGCGATAATCTTGGTGAGACTTCTGTCCGAAGTATGCAGAATCATCGAGATCGCTCTATTCGACCTATTTAATGCGAGAAACACGTTTTCTGGGGTTTTCACCACTCCACAGTTCGTAGGATATGCAGAACAGGAGATATCTTAATTTTCGTGGTTTTTCCAGCTGAGATATGCATTTTCAGCGATAATCTTGGGGAGTCTTCTGTCAGAAGTATGCAGAATCTTCGAGATCGCTCATTTCGAGCTAGTTAATGCGAGAAACACGTTATCTGGTGTTTTCACCACTCCACAGTGCGTTTGATATGCAGAACCGGCGACATCTTGGCTGTCGTAGGGTATCAAGCTGAGATATGCATTTTTTACGATAATCATGGTGAGACTTTTGTCCGAAGTATGCAGAATCATCGAGATCGCACTTTTCGAGCTATTTAATGCGAGAAACACGATATCTGGTGTTTTCAGCACTCCACAGTGCGTACGATATGCAGAACCGGCGATATCTTGGTTTTCGTGGGGTTTCAAGCTGAGATATGCATTGTCTGCGATAATCTTGGTGAGACTTCTGTCCGAAGTATGCAGAATCATCGAGATCGCTCTTTTCGACCTATTTAATGCGAGAAACACGTTATCTGGTGTTTTCACCACTCCACAGTGCGTTTGATATGCAGAACCAGCGATATCTTGGTTTTCTTGGGGGTTCAAGCTGAGATATGCATTTTTTACGATAATCATGGTGAGACTTCTGTCCGAAGTATCCAGAATCATCGAGATCGCACTTTTCGAGCTATTTAATGCGAGAAACACGATATCTGGTGTTTTCAGCACTCCACAGTGCGTACGATATGCAGAACCGGCGATATCTTGGTTTTCGTGGGGTTTCAAGCTGAGATATGCATTGTCTGCGATAATATTGGTGAGACTTCTGTCCGAAGTGTGCAGAATCATCGAGATCGCTCTTTTCGAGCTATTTAATGCGAGAAACACGTTTTCTGGGGTTTTCACCACACCACAGTGCGTTTGATATCCAGAACAGGCGACATCTTGAATTTCGTGAGATTTCAACCTGAGATATGCATTTTCGTCGATAATCTTGGTGAGACTTCTGTCAGAAGTATGCAGAATCTTCGAGAACGCTCTTTTCGAGCTACATAATGCGAGAAACACGTTATCTGGTGTTTTCACCACTCCACAGTGCGTTTGATATGCAGATCCAGCGACATCTTGGCTTTCGTCGGGTATCAAGCTGAGATATGCATTTTCAACGATAATCTTGGTGAGACTTCTGTCAGAAGTATGCAGAATCATCGGGATCGCTCTTTTCGAGCTATTTAATGCGAGAAACACGTTGTCTGGTTGTTTTCACGACTCCACAGTGCGTTTGATATGCAGAACCGGCGACATCTTAATTTTCGTGATGTTTCAAGCTGAGATATGGATTTTCTGCGATAATCTTGGTGAGACTTCAGTCAGAGGTATGCAGAATCATCTAGATCGCTCTTTTCAAGCTATTTAATGCGAAAAAACAAGTTTTCTAGTGTTTTCAACATTCCACAGTGCGTTTGATATGCAGAACCGGCGACATCTTGGATTTCGTCTGGTTTCAAGCTGAGATATGCATTTTCTACGATAATCTTGGTGAGACTTCTGTCAGAAGTATGCAGAATCTTCGAGATCGCTCTTTTCGAGCTACTTAATGCGAGAAACACGATATCTGGTGTTTTCACCACTCCACAGTGCGTTTGATATGCAGAACCGGCGATATCTTGATTTTCGTGGTGTTTCCAGCTGAGATATGCATTTTCTGCGATAATCTTGGTGAGTCTTCTGTCAGAAGTATGCAGAATCATCTAGATCGCTTATTTCGAGCTATTTAATGCGAGAAACACGTTTTCTGGTGTATTCACCACTCCACAGTGCGTTTGATATGCAGAACCGGCGACATCTTGGATTTCGTCGGGGTTCATACTGAGATATGCATTTTCTACGATAATCTTGGTGAGACTTCTGTCAGAAGTATGCAGAATCATCGAGATCGCTCTTTTCGAGCTATTTAATGCGAGAAACTCGTTTTCTGGTGTATTCACCACTCCACAGTACGTTTGACATGCAGAACCGGCGGAATCTTGCTTTTCGTGGGTTTTCAAGCTGAGATATGCTTTTTCTGCGATAATCATGGTGAGACTTCTGTCAGAAGTATGCAGAATCTTCGAGAACGCTGTTTTCGAGCTACATAATGCGAGAAACACGTTATCAGGTGTTTTCACCACTCCACAGTGCGTTTGATATGCAGAACCAGCGACATCTAGGCTTTCGTCGGGTATCAAGCTGAGATATGCATTTTCAACGATTATCTTGGTGAGACTTCTGTCAGAAGTATGCAGAATCATCGGGATCGCTCTTTTCGAGCTATTTAATGCGAGAAACACGTTGTCTGGTTGTTTTCACGACTCCACAGTGCGTTTGATATGCAGAACCGGCGACATTTTTATTTTCGTGATGTTTTCCAGCTGAGATATGGATTTTCTGCGATAATCTTGGTGAGACTTTAGTCAGAAGTATGCAGAATCATCTAGATCGCTCGTTCCGAGCTATTTAATGCGAAAAAACAAGTTTTCTGTTGTTTTGACCACTCCACAGTGCGTATGATATGTAGAGCCGCCGATAACTTGGTCTTCGCTGGGTTTCCAGCTGAAATATGCATTTTCTGCGATGATCTTGGTGTTTCATCTATGAGAAGTATGCAGAATGATCGAGAACGCCCTTTTCGAGTTAGTTAATGCGAGAAACACGTTTTCTGGTGTTTTCAACATTCCACAGTGCGTCTGATATGCAGAACCGACGATATCGTGGTTTTCGTGGTGTTTCCAGCTGAGATATGCATTTTCTGCGATAATCTTGGTGAGATTTCAGTCAGAAGTATACAGAATCTTCTAGATCGCTCTTTTCGAACTATTTAATGCGAGAAACACCTTATGTGGAGATTTCACCACTCCACAGTGCGTTTGATATGCAGAACCGACGGCATCTTGACTTTCGTCGGGTATCAAGCTGAGATATGCATTTTCTGCGATAATCTTGGTGCTTCATCTATGAGAAGTATGCAGAATCATCGTGAACGCTCTTTGCGAGCTAGTTAATGCGAGAAACTCGTTTTCTGGTGTTTTCACCACTCCACAGTGCGTCTGATATGCAGAACCGGAGATAACTTGGTTTTCGTGAGGTTTCAAGCTGAGAAATGCATTTTCTGCGATTATCTTGGTGAGACTTCTGTCAGAAGTATGCATAATCATCGGGATCGCACTTCTCGAGCTATTTAATGCGAGAAACACGTTATCTGGTTGTTTTCACCACTCCACAGTGCGTTTGATTTGCAGAACCGGCGACATCTTGATTTTCGTGAGGTTTCAAGCTGAGATATGCATTTTCTGCGATAATCTTGGTGAGACTTCTGTCAGAAGTATGCAGAATCATCGGGATCGCTCTTTTCGAGCTCTTTAATGCGAGAAACACGTTGTCTGGTTGTTTTCACGACTCCACAGTGCGTTTTATATGCAGAACCGGCGACATCTTAATTTTCGTGATGTTTCAAGCTGAGATATGGATTTTCTGCGATAATCTTGGTGAGACTTCAGTAAGAAGTATGCAGAATCATCTAGATCGCTCTTTTCAAGCTATTTACTGCGAAAAAACAAGTTTTCTAGTGTTTTCACGACACCACAGTGCGTTTGATATCCAGAACCGGCGACATCTAGATTTTCGTGAGATTTCAACCTGAGATATGCATTTTCGTCGATAATCTTGGTGAGTCTTCTGTCAGTAGTATGCAGAATCATCGGGACCCCTCTTTTCGAGCTATTTAATGCGAGAAACACGTTATCTGTTGTTTTCACCAATCCGCAGTGCGTTTGATATGCAGAACCGGCGACATCTTGATTTTCGTGAGATTTCTACCTGAGATATGCATTTTCTACGATAATCTTGGTGAGACTTCCGTCAGAAGTATGCAGAATCTTCGAGATCGCTCTTTAGAGCTATTTAATGCGAGAAACACGTTATCTGGTGTTTTCACGACACCACAGTGCGTTTGATATCCAGAACAGGCGACATCTTGAATTTCGTGAGATTTCAACCTGAGATATGCATTTTCGTCGATAATCTTGGTGAGACTACTGTCAGAAGTATGCAGAATCTTCGAGAACGCTCTTTTCGAGCTACATAATGCGAGAAACACGTTATCTGGTGTTTTCACCACTCCACAGTGCGTTTGATATGCAGAAACAGCGACATCTTGGCTTTCGTCGGGTATCAAGCTGAGATGTGCATTTTCAACGATAATCTTGGTGAGACTTTAGTCAGAAGTATGCAGAATCATCTAGATCGCTCGTTTCGAGCTATTTAATGCGAAAAAACAAGTTTTCTGGTATTTTCACCACTCCACAGTGCGTTTGATATGCAGAACCGGCGATATCTTGATTTTCGTGGTGTTTCCAGCTGAGATATGCATTTTCTGCGATAATCTTGGTGTTTCATCTATGAGAAGTCTGCAGAATGATCGAGAACGCTCTTTTCGAGTTAGTTAATGCGAGAAACACGTTTTCTGGTGTTTTCAACATTCCACAGTGCGTCTGATATGCAGAACCGACGATATCGTGGTTTTCGTGGTGTTTCCAGCTGAGATATGCATTTTCTGCGATAATCTTGGTGGGTCTTCTGTCAGCAGTATGCAGAATCATCTAGATCACTCTTTTCGAGCTACTTAATGCGAGAACCACGTTATCTGGTGTATTGACCACTCCCCAGTGCGTTTGATATGCAGAACCGGCGACATCTTGGTTTTCGTGGGGTTTCCAGCTGAAATATGCATTTTCAACGATAATCTTGGTGAGATTTCAGTCAGAAGTATACAGAATCTTCTAGATCGCTCTTTTCGAGCTATTTAATGCGAGGAACACCTTATGTGGTGATTTCACCACTCCACAGTGCGTTTGATATGCAGAACCGACGACATCTTGACTTTCGTCGGGTATCAAGCTGAGATATTCATTTTCTGCGATAATCTTGGTGTTTCATCTATGAGAAGTATGCAGAATCATCGTGAACGCTCTTTTCGAGCTAGTTAATGCGAGAACCACGTTATCTGGTGTATTGACCACTCCGCAGTGCGTTTGATATGCAGAACCGGCGACATCTTGATTTTCGTGAGATTTCAACCTGAGATATGCATTTTCTACGATAATCTTGGTGAGACTTCCGTCAGAAGTATGCAGAATCTTCGAGATCGCTCTTTAGAGCTATTTAATGCGAGAAACACGTTATCTGGTGTTTTCACGACACCACAGTGCGTTTGATATCCAGAACAGGCGACATCTTGAATTTCGTGAGATTTCAACCTGAGATATGCATTTTCGTCGATAATCTTGGTGAGACTACTGTCAGAAGTATGCAGAATCTTCGAGAACGCTCTTTTCGAGCTACATAATGCGAGAAACACGTTATCTGGTGTTTTCACCACTCCACAGTGCGTTTGATATGCAGAAACAGCGACATCTTGGCTTTCGTCGGGTATCAAGCTGAGATATGCATTTTCAACGATAATCTTGGTGAGACTTTAGTCAGAAGTATGCAGAATCATCTAGATCGCTCGTTTCGAGCTATTTAATGCGAAAAAACAAGTTTTCTGGTGTTTTCACCGCTCCACAGTGCGTTTGATATGCAGAACCGGCGATATCTTGATTTTCGTGGTGTTTCCAGCTGAGATATGCATTTTCTGCGATAATCTTGGTGAGTCTTCTGTCAGAAGTATGCAGAATCATCTAGATCGCTCGTTTCGAGCTATTTAATGCGAAAAAACAAGTTTTCTGTTGTTTTGACCACTCCACAGTGCGTATGATATGTAGAGCCGCCGATAACTTTGTCTTCGCGGGGTTTCCAGCTGAAATATGCATTTTCTGCGATGATCTTGGTGTTTCATCTATGAGAAGTATGCAGAATGATCGAGAACGCTCTTTTCGAGTTAGTTAATGCGAGAAACACGTTTTCTGGTGTTTTCAACATTCCACAGTGCGTCTGATATGCAGAACCGACGACATCTTAATTTTCGTGATGTTTCAAGCTGAGATATGGATTTTCTGCGATAATCTTGGTGAGACTTCAGTCAGAGGTATGCAGAATCATCTAGATCGCTCTTTTCAAGCTATTAAATGCGAAAAAACAAGTTTTCTAGTGTTTTCAACATTCCACAGTGCGTTTGATATGCAGAACCGGCGACATCTTGGATTTCGTCGGGTTTCAAGCTGAGATATGCATTTTCTACGATAATCTTGGTGAGACTTCTGTCAGAAGTATGCAGAATCTTCGAGATCGCTCTTTTCGAGCTATTTAATGCGAGAAACATGTTATCTGGTGTTTTCATCACTCCACGGGGCGTTTGATATGCAGAACCGGCGATATCTTGGTTTTCGTGGGGTTTCCAGCTGAGTTATGCATTTTCTACGATAATCTTGGTGAGACTTTAGTCAGAAGTATGCAGAATCTTCTAGATTGCTCGTTTCGAGCTATTTAATGCGAGAAACATGTTATCTGGTGTTTTCATCACTCCACAGGGCGTTTGATATGCAGAACCGGCGATATCTTGGTTTTCGTGGGGTTTCCAGCTGAGATATGCATTTTCAACGATAATCTTGGTGAGATTTCTGTCAGAAGTATGCAGAATCATCGGGATCGCACTTTTCGAGCTATTTAATGCGAGAAACACGTTGTCTGGTTGTTTTCACGACTCCACAGTGCGTTTGATATGCAGAACCGGCGACATCTTAATTTTCGTGATGTTTCAAGCTGAGATATGGATTTTCTGCGATAATCTTGGTGAGACTTCAGTCAGAGGTATGCAGAATCATCTAGATCGCTCTTTTCAAGCTATTTAATGCGAGAAACACGTTTTCTGGTGTTTTCAACATTCCACAGTGCGTCTGATATGCAGAACCGACGATATCGTGGTTTTCGTGGTGTTTCCAGCTGAGATATGCATTTTCTGCGATAATCTTGGTGGGTCTTCTGTCAGCAGTATGCAGAAACATCTAGATCACTCTTTTCGAGCTACTTAATGCGAGAACCACGTTATCTGGTGTATTGACCACTCCCCAGTGCGTTTGATATGCAGAACCGGCGACATCTTGGTTTTCGTGGGGTTTCCAGCTGAAATATGCATTTTCAACGATAATGATGGTGAGATTTCAGTCAGAAGTATGCAGAATCATCTAGATCGCTCGTTTCGAGATATTTAATGCGAAAAACAAGTTTTCTGGTGTTTTCAACATTCCACAGTGCGTTTGATATGCAGAACCGGCGATATCTTGATTTTCGTGGTGTTTCCAGCTGAGATATGCATTTTCTGCGATAATATTGGTGAGACTTCAGTCAGAAGTATACAGAATCTTCTAGATCGCTCGTTTCGAGCTATTTAATGCGAGAAACACGTTATCTGGTGTATTGACCACTCCACAGGGCGTTTGATATGTAGAGCCGCCGATAACTTGGTTTTCGTGGGGTTTCCAGCTGAAATATGCATTTTCTGCGATAATCTTGGTGAGTCTTCTGTCAGAAGTATGCAGAATCATCGAGATCGCTCTATTTGAGCTATTTAATGCGAGAAACATGTTATCCGGTGTTTTCATCACTCCACAGTGCGTTTGATATGCAGAACCGACGACATCTTGACTTTCGTCGGGTATCAAGCTGAGATATGCATTTTCTGCGATAATCTTGGTGTTTCATCTATGAGAAGTATGCAGAATCATCGTGAACGCTCTTTTCGAGCTAGTTAATGCGAGAAACACGTTTTCTGGTGTTTTCACCACTCCACAGTGCGTCTGATATGCAGAACCGGCGACATCTTGCTTTTCGTGGGTTTTCAAGCTGAGATATGCTTTTTCTGCGATAATATTGGTAAGACTTCAGTCAGAAGTATGCGGAAACATCGAGATCGCTCTTTTCGAGCTATTTAATGCAAGAAACACGTTATCTGGTGTATTGACCACTCCACAGTGCGTTTGATATGCAGAACCGGCGACATCTAGATTTTAGTGAGATTTCAACCTGAGATATGCATTTTCGTCGATAATCTAGGTGAGTCTTCTGTCAGTAGTATGCAGAATCATCGGGACCCCTCTTTTCGAGCTATTTAATGCGAGAAACACGTTATCTGTTGTTTTCACCACTCCGCAGTGCGTTTGATATGCAGAACCGGCGACATCTTGATTTTCGTGAGATTTCAACCTGAGATATGCATTTTCTACGATAATCTTGGTGAGACTTCCGTCAGAAGTATGCAGAATCTTCGAGATCGCTCTTTTCGAGCTATTTAATGCGAGAAACACGTGATCTGGTGTTTCCACGACACCACAGTGCGTTTGATATCCAGAACAGGCGACATCTTGAATTTCGAGAGATTTCAACCTGAGATATGCATTTTCGTCGATAATCTTGGTGAGACTTCTGTCAGAAGTATGCAGAATCTTCGAGAACGCTCTTTTCGAGCTACATAATGCGAGAAACACGTTATCTGGTGTTTTCACCACTCCACAGTGCGTTTGATATGCAGAACCAGCGACATCTTGACTTTCGTCGGGTATCAAGCTGAGATATGCATTTTCAACGATAATCTTGGTGAGACTTCTGTCAGAAGTATGCAGAATCATCGGGATCGCTCTTTTCGAGCTATTTAATGCGAGAAACACGTTGTCTGGTTGTTTTCACGACTCCACAGTGCGTTTGATATGCAGAACCGGCGACATCTTAATTTTCGTGATGTTTCAAGCTGAGATATGGATTTTCTGCGTTAATCTTGGTGAGACTTCAGTCAGAGGTATGCAGAATCATCTAGATCGCTCTTTTCAAGCTATTTAATGCGAAAAAACAAGTTTTCTAGTGTTTTCAACATTCCACAGTGCGTTTGATATGCAGAACCGGCGACATCTTGGATTTCGTCGGGTTTCAAGCTGAGATATGCATTTTCTACGATAATCTTGGTGAGACTTCTGTCAGAAGTATGCAGAATCTTCGAGATCGCTCTTTTCGAGCTACTTAATGCGAGAAACACGATATCTGGTGTTTTCACCACTCCACAGTGCGTTTGATATGCAGAACAGGCGACATCTTGAATTTCGTGAGATTTCAACCTGAGATATGCATTTTCGTCGATAATCTTGTTGAGACTTCTGTCAGAAGTATGCAGAATCTTCGAGAACGCTCTTTTCGAGCTACATAATGCGAGAAACACGTTATCTGGTGTATTCACCACTCCACAGTGCGTTTGATATGCAGAACCGGCGGCATCTTGGATTTCGTCGGGGTTCATACTGAGATATGCATTTTCTACGATAATCTTGGTGAGACTTCTGTCAGAAGTATGCAGAATCATCGAGATCGCTCTTTTCGAGCTATTTAATGCGAGAAACACGTTTTCTGGGGCTTTCTCCACACCACAGTTCGTTGGATATGCAGAACAGGTGATATCTTGGGTTTGGAGGGGTTTCAAGCTGAGATATGCTTTTTCTGCGATAATCATGGTGAGACTTCTGTCAGAAGTATGCAGAATCTTCGAGAACGCTGTTTTCGAGCTACATAATGCGAGAAACACGTTATCTGGTGTTTTCACCACTCCACAGTGCGTTTGATATGCAGAACCAGCGACATCTTGGCTTTCGTCGGGTATCAAGCTGAGATATGCATTTTCAACGATAATATTGGTGAGACTTCTGTCAGAAGTATGCAGAATCATCGGGATCGCTCTTTTCGAGCTATTTAATGCGAGAAACACGTTGTCTGGTTGTTTTCACGACTCCACAGTGCGTTTGATATGCAGAACCGGCGACATCTTAATTTTCGTGATGTTTCAAGCTGAGATATGCATTTTCTGCGATAAGCTTGGTGAGACATTTGTCCGAAGTATGCAGAAACATCGGGAGCGCTCTTTTCGAGCTATTTAATGCGCGAAACACGTTTTCTGGGTTTTTCACCACTCCGCAGTTCTTTGGATATGCAGAAGAGGAGATATCTTGGTTTGCGTGGGGTTTCAAGCAGAGATATGCATTTTCTGCGATCACCTTGGTGAGACTTCTGTTAGAAGTATGCAGAATCATCGAGATCGCTCTTTTCGAGCTATTTAATGCGAGAAACACGTTATCTGGTGTTTTCACCACACCACAGTGCGTATGATATGCAGAACCGGCGATATCTTGGTTTTCGTGGGGTTTCAAGCTGAGATATGCATTATCTGCGATAATCTTGGTGAGACTTCTGTCCGAAGTGTGCAGAATCATCGAGATCGCACTTTTCAAGCTATTTAATGCGAGAAACACGTGTTCTGGGGCTTTCAAAACACCACAGTTCGTTGGATATGCAGAACAGGTGATATCTTGGGTTTCGAGGGGTTTCAAGCTGAGGTATGGATTTTCTGCGATAAACTTGGTGAGACTTCAGTCAGAAGTATGCAGAATCATCTAGTTCGCTCGTTTCGAGCTATTTAATGTGAGAAACACGTTATCTGGTTGCTTTCACCACTCCACAGTGCGTTTGATATGCAGAACCGGCGACATCTTGATTTTCGTGAGGTTTCAAGCTGAGATATGCATTTTCTGCGATAATATTGGTGAGACATTTGTCCGAAGTATGCAGAAACATCGGGAGCGCTCTTTTCGAGCTATTTAATGCGCGAAACACGTGTTCTGGGGCTTTCAAAACACCACAGTTCGTTGGATATGCAGAACCGGCGACATCTTTTTTTTCGACGGGTTTCAAGCTGAGATATGCATTTTCTGCGATAATATTGGTGAGACTTCAGTCAGAAGTATGCAGAATGATCTAGTTCGCTCGCTTCGAGCTATTTAATGCGAGAAACACGTTATCTGGTTGCTTTCACCACTCCACAGTGCGTTTGATATGCAGAACCGGCGACATCTTGATTATCGTGAGGTTTCAAGCTGAGATATGCATTATCTGCGATAATCTTGGTGAGACTTCTGTCCGAAGTGTGCAGAATCATCGAGATCGCACTTTTCAAGCTATTTAATGCGAGAAACACGTGTTCTGGGGCTTTCAAAACACCACAGTTCGTTGGATATGCAGAACAGGTGATATCTTGGGATTGGAGGGGTTTCAAGCTGAGATATGGATTTTCTGCGATAAGCTTGGTGAGACTTCTGTCCGAAGTATGCAGAATCATCTAGATCGCTCTTTTCGAGCTACTTAATGCGAGAAACACGTTTTCTGGTGTATTCACCACTCCACAGTACGTTTGACATGCAGAAACGGAGATACCTTGATTTCGGTCGGGTTTCAAGCTGAGATATGCATTTTCTGCGATAATATTGGTGAGACTTCAGTTAGAAGTATGCAGAATCATCGAGATCGCTCGTTTCGAGCTATTTAATGCGAGAAACACGTTATCTGGTGCTTTCACCACTCCACAGTGCGCATGATATGCAGAACCGGAGATATCTTGGTTTTCGTAGGGTTTCAAGCTGAGATATGCATTATCTGCGATAATCTTGGTGAGACTTCTGTCCGAAGTGTGCAGAATCATCGAGATCGCACTTTTCAAGCTATTTAATGCGAGAAACACGTTTTCTGGGGCTTTCACCACACCACGGTTCGTTGGATATGCAGAACAGGTGATATCTTGGGTTTGGAGGGGTTTCAAGCTGAGATATGGATTTTCTGCGATAAGCTTGGTGAGACTTCTGTCCGAAGTATGCAGAATCATCGACATCGCTCTTTTCGAGCTATTTAATGCGAGAAACTCGTTATCTGGTGTTTTCACCACTCCACAGTGCGTTTGATATGCAGTACCAGCGATATCTTGGTTTTCGTGGGGTTTCAAGCTGAGAAATGAATTTTTTAGGATAATCTTGGTGAGACTTCTGTCCGAAGTATGCAGAATTATCGAGATCGCTCTATTCGAGCTATTTAATGCGAGAAACACGTTTTCTGGTGTATTCGCCACTCCACAGTGCGTTTGATATGCAGAACCAGCGATATCTTGGCTTTCGTGGGGTTTCAAGCTGAGATATGCATTTTCTGCGATAAGCTTGGTGAGACATTTGTCCGAAGTATGCAGAAACATCGGGAGCGCTCTTTTCGAGCTATTTAATGCGAGAAACACGTTTTCAGGATTTTTCACCACTCCACAGTTCTTTGGATATGTAGAACAGGAGATATCTTGGTTTGCGTGGGTTTTCAAGCAGAGATATGCATTTTCTGAGATAACATTTGTGAGACTTCTGTTAGAAGTATGCAGAATCATCGAGATCGCTCGTTTCGAGCTATTTAATGCGAGAAACACGTTATCTGGTGCTTTCACCACTCCACAGTGCGCATGATATGCAGAACCGGAGATATCTTGGTTTTCGTAGGGTTTCAAGCTGAGATATGCATTATCTGCGATAATCTTGGTGAGACTTCTGTCCGAAGTGTGCAGAATCATCGAGATCGCACTTTTCAAGCTATTTAATGCGAGAAACACGTTTTCTGGGGCTTTCTCCACACCACAGTTCGTTGGATATGCAGAACAGGTGATATCTTGGGTTTGGAGGGGTTTCAAGCTGAGATATGGATTTTCTGCGATAAACTTGGTGAGACTTCTTTCCGAAGTATGCAGAATCATCGACATCGCTCTTTTCGAGCTATTTAATGCGAGAAACACGTTATCTGGTGTTTTCACCACTCCACAGTGCGTTTGATATGCAGTACCAGCGATATCTTGGTTTTCGTGGGGTTTCAAGCTGAGAAATGAATTTTTTAGGATAATCTTGGTGAGACTTCTGTCCGAAGTATGCAGAATCATCGAGATCGCTCTATTCGAGCTATTTAATGCGACAAAACGTTGTCCGGTGATTTCACCACTCCACAGTGCGTATGATATGCAGAACCGACGATATCTTGGTTTTCGTGGGGTTTCAAGCTGAGATATGCATTTTCTGCGATAATCTTTGTGCGACTTCTGTCAGAAGTATGCAGAATCATCGAGATCGCTCTTTTCGAGCTACTTAATGCGAGAAACACGTTTTCTGGGGTTTTCACCAGACCACAGTTCGTTAGATATGCAGAAGCGGAGATATCTTGGTTTTCGTGGGGTTTCAAGCTGAGATATGCATTTTCTGCGATAATCTTGGTGCGACTTCTGTCAGAAGTATGCAGAATCATCGAGATCGCTCTATTCGAGCTATTTAATGCGAGAAACACGTTATCTGGTGTTTTCATCACTCCACAGGGCGTTTGATATGCAGAACCGGCGATATCTTGGTTTTCGTGGGGTTTCCATCTGAGATATGCATTTTCTGCGATAATCTTGGGGCGACTTCTGTCCGAAGTATGCTTAATCATCGAGACCGCTCGTTTCGACCTATCTAATGCGAGAAACACGTTTTCTGGGGTTTTCACCACACCACAGTTCGTTGGATGTGCAGAACCGGAGATATCTTGGTTTTCGTGGGGTCTCAAGCTGAGATATGCATTTTCTGCGATAATCTTGGTGAGACTTCAGTCAGAAGTATGCAGAATCATCGAGATCGCTCTATTCGAGCTCTTTAATGGGAGAAACACGTTATCTAGTTGTTTTCACCACTCCACAGTGCGTTTGATATGCAGAACCGGCGACATCTTTGCTTTCGTCGTGTATCAAGCTGAGATATGCATTTTCTGCGATAATCTTGGTGAGACTTCAGTCAGAAGTACGCAGTATCATTTAGACCGCTCGTTTCGAGCTGCTTAATGCGTGCAACACGTTTTCTGGTGTTTTCACCAATCCACAGTGCGTTTGATATGCAGAACCGGCGACATCTTGGATTTCGTCGGGGTTCACGCTGAGATATGCATTTTCTGCGATAATCTTGGTGAGACTTCTGTCCGAAGTATGCAGAATCATCGAGATCGCTCTTTTCGAGCTATTTAATGCGAGAAACACGTTTTCTGGTGTATTCACCACCGCACAGAGCGTTTGATATGCAGAACCGGCGATATCTTGATATTCGTGGTGTTTTCAGCTGAGATATGCATTTTCTGCGATAATCTTGGTGAGACTTCTGTCCGAAGTAAGCAGAATCATCGAGATCGCTCTTCTCGAGCTACTTAATGCGAGAAACACGTTTTCTGGTGTATTCACCACTCCACAGTACGTTTGACATGCAGAACCGAAGATATCTTGGTTTCGGTCGGGTTTCAAGCTGAGATATGCATTTTCTGCGATTATCTAGGTGAGACATCAGTCAGAAGTATGCAGAATCATCTAGATCGCTCGTTTCGAGCTGCTTAATGCGAGAAACACGTTTTCTGGTGTTTTCACCACTCCACAGTTCGTTGGATATGCAGAACAGGAGATATCTTGGTTTTCGTGGGGTTTCTAGGAGAGATATGCATTTTCTGCGATAATCATGGTGAGAATTCTGTTAGAAGTATGCAGCATCATCGAGATCGCACTTTTCGATCTATTTAATGCGAGAAACACGTTGTCTGGTGTTTTCACCACTCCACAGTTGGTATGATATGCAGAACCGTCGATGTTTGGATTTCGTCGGGTTTCAAGCTGAGATATGCATTTTCTGCGATAATCTTGGTGAGACTTCTGTCCGATGTATGCTTAATCATCTAGATCGTTCGTTTCGAGCTATTTAATGCGAAAAAACAAGTTTTCTGGTGTTTTGACCACTCCACAGTGCGTTTGATATGGAGAGCCGCCGATAACTTGGTTTTCGTGGGGATTCCAGCTGAAATATGCATTTTCTGCGATAATCTTGGTGAGTCTTCTGTCAGAAGTATGCAGAATCATCTAGATTGCACTTTTCGAGCCATTTAATGCGAGAAACACGTTTTCTGGTGTATTCACCACTCCACAGTGCGTTTGACATGCAGAACCGGAGATATCTTGGTTTCGGTCGGGTTTCAAGCTGAGATATGCTTCTCTACGATAATCTTGGTGAGACTTCTGTCAGAAGTATGCAGAATCTTCGAGAACGCTCTTTTCGAGCTACTTAATGCGAGAAACACGTTTTCTGGTGTTTTCATCACTCCACGGGGCGTTTGATATGCAGAACCGGCGATATCTTGGTTTTCGTGGGGTTTCCAGCTGAGATATGCATTTTCTACGATAATCTTGGTGAGACTTTAGTCAGAAGTATGCAGAATCTTCTAGATTGCTCGTTTCGAGCTATTTAATGCGAGAAACATGTTATCTGGTGTTTTCATCACTCCACAGGGCGTTTGATATGCAGAACCGGCGATATCTTGGTTTTCGTGGGGTTTCCAGCTGAGATATGCATTTTCAACGATAATCTTGGTGAGATTTCTGTCAGAAGTATGCAGAATCATCGGGATCGCACTTTTCGAGCTATTTAATGCGAGAAACACGTTGTCTGGTTGTTTTCACGACTCCACAGTGCGTTTGATATGCAGAACCGGCGACATCTTAATTTTCGTGATGTTTCAAGCTGAGATATGGATTTTCTGCGATAATCTTGGTGAGACTTCAGTCAGAGGTATGCAGAATCATCTAGATCGCTCTTTTCAAGCTATTTAATGCGAGAAACACGTTTTCTGGTGTTTTCAACATTCCACAGTGCGTCTGATATGCAGAACCGACGATATCGTGGTTTTCGTGGTGTTTCCAGCTGAGATATGCATTTTCTGCGATAATCTTGGTGGGTCTTCTGTCAGCAGTATGCAGAATCATCTAGATCACTCTTTTCGAGCTACTTAATGCGAGAACCACGTTATCTGGTGTATTGACCACTCCCCAGTGCGTTTGATATGCAGAACCGGCGACATCTTGGTTTTCGTGGGGTTTCCAGCTGAAATATGCATTTTCAACGATAATGATGGTGAGATTTCAGTCAGAAGTATGCAGAATCATCTAGATCGCTCGTTTCGAGATATTTAATGCGAAAAACAAGTTTTCTGGTGTTTTCAACATTCCACAGTGCGTTTGATATGCAGAACCGGCGATATCTTGGTTTTCGTGGGGTTTCCAGCTGAGATATGCATTTTCAACGATAATCTTGGTGAGATTTCTGTCAGAAGTATGCAGAATCTTCTAGATTGCTCGTTTCGAGCTATTTAATGCGAGAAACATGTTATCTGGTGTTTTCATCACTCCACAGGGCGTTTGATATGCAGAACCGGCGATATCTTGGTTTTCGTGGGGTTTCCAGCTGAGATATGCATTTTCTGCGATAATATTGGTGAGACTTCAGTCAGAAGTATACAGAATCTTCTAGATCGCTCGTTTCGAGCTATTTAATGCGAGAAACACGTTATCTGGTGTATTGACCACTCCACAGGGCGTTTGATATGTAGAGCCGCCGATAACTTGGTTTTCGTGGGGTTTCCAGCTGAAATATGCATTTTCTGCGATAATCTTGGTGAGTCTTCTGTCAGAAGTATGCAGAATCATCGAGATCGCTCTATTTGAGCTATTTAATGCGAGAAACATGTTATCTGGTGTTTTCATCACTCCACAGGGCGTTTGATATGCAGAACCGGCGACATCTTGGTTTTCGTGGGGTTTCCAGCTGAGATATGCATTTTCTGCGATAATCTTTGTGAGACTTCTGTCAGAAGCATGCAGAATCATCGGGATCGTTCTTTTCGAGCTATTTAATGCGAGAAACACGTTATCTGTTGTTTTCACCACTCCGCAGTGCGTTTGATATGCAGAACCGGCGACACCTTGATTTTCGTGAGATTTCAACCTGAGATATGCATTTTCTACGATAATCTTGGTGAGACTTCCGTCAGAAGTATGCAGAATCTTCGAGAACGCTCTTTTCGAGCTACATAATGCGAGAAACACGTTATCTGGTGTTTTCACCACTCCACAGTGCGTTTGATATGCAGAACCAGCGACATCTTGACTTTCGTCGGGTATCAAGCTGAGATATGCATTTTCAACGATAATCTTGGTGAGACTTCTGTCAGAAGTATGCAGAATCATCGGGATCGCTCTTTTCGAGCTATTTAATGCGAGAAACACGTTGTCTGGTGTATTGACCACTCCACAGTGCGTTTGATATGCAGAACCGGCGACATCTAGATTTTAGTGAGATTTCAACCTGAGATATGCATTTTCGTCGATAATCTAGGTGAGTCTTCTGTCAGTAGTATGCAGAATCATCGGGACCCCTCTTTTCGAGCTATTTAATGCGAGAAACACGTTATCTGTTGTTTTCACCACTCCGCAGTGCGTTTGATATGCAGAACCGGCGACACCTTGATTTTCGTGAGATTTCAACCTGAGATATGCATTTTCTACGATAATCTTGGTGAGACTTCCGTCAGAAGTATGCAGAATCTTCGAGATCGCTCTTTTCGAGCTATTTAATGCGAGAAACACGTTATCTGGTGTTTCCACGACACCACAGTGCGTTTGATATCCAGAACAGGCGACATCTTGAATTTCGTGAGATTTCAACCTGAGATATGCATTTTCGTCGATAATCTTGGTGAGACTTCTGTCAGAAGTATGCAGAATCATCGAGATCGCTCTTTTCGAGCTATTTAATGCGAGAAACACGTTATCTGGGGCTTTCTCCACACCACAGTTCGTTGGATATGCAGAACAGGTGATATCTTGGGTTTGGAGGGGTTTCAAGCTGAGATATGCTTTTTCTGCGATAATCATGGTGAGACTTCTGTCAGAAGTATGCAGAATCTTCGAGAACGCTGTTTTCGAGCTACATAATGCGAGAAACACGTTATCTGGTGTTTTCACCACTCCACAGTGCGTTTGATATGCAGAACCAGCGACATCTTGGCTTTCGTCGGGTATCAAGCTGAGATATGCATTTTCAACGATAATATTGGTGAGACTTCTGTCAGAAGTATGCAGAATCATCGGGATCGCTCTTTTCGAGCTATTTAATGCGAGAAACACGTTGTCTGGTTGTTTTCACGACTCCACAGTGCGTTTGATATGCAGAACCGGCGACATCTTAATTTTCGTGATGTTTCAAGCTGAGATATGCATTTTCTGCGATAAGCTTGGTGAGACATTTGTCCGAAGTATGCAGAAACATCGGGAGCGCTCTTTTCGAGCTATTTAATGCGCGAAACACGTTTTCTGGGTTTTTCACCACTCCACAGTTCTTTGGATATGCAGAAGAGGAGATATCTTGGTTTGCGTGGGGTTTCAAGCAGAGATATGCATTTTCTGCGATCACCTTGGTGAGACTTCTGTTAGAAGTATGCAGAATCATCGAGATCGCTCTTTTCGAGCTATTTAATGCGAGAAACACGTTATCTGGTGTTTTCACCACACCACAGTGCGTACGATATGCAGAACCGGCGATATCTTGGTTTTCGTGGGGTTTCAAGCTGAGATATGCATTATCTGCGATAATCTTGGTGAGACTTCTGTCCGAAGTGTGCAGAATCATCGAGATCGCACTTTTCAAGCTATTTAATGCGAGAAACACGTGTTCTGGGGCTTTCAAAACACCACAGTTCGTTGGATATGCAGAACAGGTGATATCTTGGGTTTCGAGGGGTTTCAAGCTGAGGTATGGATTTTCTGCGATAAACTTGGTGAGACTTCAGTCAGAAGTATGCAGAATCATCTAGTTCGCTCGTTTCGAGCTATTTAATGTGAGAAACACGTTATCTGGTTGCTTTCACCACTCCACAGTGCGTTTGATATGCAGAACCGGCGACATCTTGATTTTGGTGAGGTTTCAAGCTGAGATATGCATTTTCTGCGATAATATTGGTGAGACATTTGTCCGAAGTATGCAGAAACATCGGGAGCGCTCTTTTCGAGCTATTTAATGCGCGAAACACGTGTTCTGGGGCTTTCAAAACACCACAGTTCGTTGGATATGCAGAACCGGCGACATCTTTTTTTTCGACGGGTTTCAAGCTGAGATATGCATTTTCTGCGATAATATTGGTGAGACTTCAGTCAGAAGTATG
Source organism: Anthophora plumipes (assembly GCA_951804975.1). Taxonomy (NCBI): domain Eukaryota; kingdom Metazoa; phylum Arthropoda; class Insecta; order Hymenoptera; family Apidae; genus Anthophora; species Anthophora plumipes. The sequence continues at coordinate 31,553 of CATORF010000162.1, read as the reverse complement.
CAGAATGATCTAGTTCGCTCGCTTCGAGCTATTTAATGCGAGAAACACGTTATCTGGTTGCTTTCACCACTCCACAGTGCGTTTGATATGCAGAACCGGCGACATCTTGATTTTCGTGAGGTTTCAAGCTGAGATATGCATTATCTGCGATAATCTTGGTGAGACTTCTGTCCGAAGTGTGCAGAATCATCGAGATCGCACTTTTCAAGCTATTTAATGCGAGAAACACGTGTTCTGGGGCTTTCAAAACACCACAGTTCGTTGGATATGCAGAACAGGTGATATCTTGGGATTGGAGGGGTTTCAAGCTGAGATATGGATTTTCTGCGATAAGCTTGGTGAGACTTCTGTCCGAAGTATGCAGAATCATCTAGATCGCTCTTTTCGAGCTACTTAATGCGAGAAACACGTTTTCTGGTGTATTCACCACTCCACAGTACGTTTGACATGCAGAAACGGAGATACCTTGATTTCGGTCGGGTTTCAAGCTGAGATATGCATTTTCTGCGATAATATTGGTGAGACTTCAGTTAGAAGTATGCAGAATCATCGAGATCGCTCGTTTCGAGCTATTTAATGCGAGAAACACGTTATCTGGTGCTTTCACCACTCCACAGTGCGCATGATATGCAGAACCGGAGATATCTTGGTTTTCGTAGGGTTTCAAGCTGAGATATGCATTATCTGCGATAATCTTGGTGAGACTTCTGTCCGAAGTGTGCAGAATCATCGAGATCGCACTTTTCAAGCTATTTAATGCGAGAAACACGTTTTCTGGGGCTTTCACCACACCACGGTTCGTTGGATATGCAGAACAGGTGATATCTTGGGTTTGGAGGGGTTTCAAGCTGAGATATGGATTTTCTGCGATAAGCTTGGTGAGACTTCTGTCCGAAGTATGCAGAATCATCGACATCGCTCTTTTCGAGCTATTTAATGCGAGAAACTCGTTATCTGGTGTTTTCACCACTCCACAGTGCGTTTGATATGCAGTACCAGCGATATCTTGGTTTTCGTGGGGTTTCAAGCTGAGAAATGAATTTTTTAGGATAATCTTGGTGAGACTTCTGTCCGAAGTATGCAGAATTATCGAGATCGCTCTATTCGAGCTATTTAATGCGAGAAACTCGTTTTCTGGTGTATTCGCCACTCCACAGTGCGTTTGATATGCAGAACCAGCGATATCTTGGCTTTCGTGGGGTTTCAAGCTGAGATATGCATTTTCTGCGATAAGCTTGGTGAGACATTTGTCCGAAGTATGCAGAAACATCGGGAGCGCTCTTTTCGAGCTATTTAATGCGAGAAACACGTTTTCAGGATTTTTCACCACTCCACAGTTCTTTGGATATGTAGAACAGGAGATATCTTGGTTTGCGTGGGTTTTCAAGCAGAGATATGCATTTTCTGAGATAACATTTGTGAGACTTCTGTTAGAAGTATGCAGAATCATCGAGATCGCTCTTTTCGAGCTATTTAATGCGAGAAACACGTTATCTGGTGTTTTCACCACTCCACAGTGCGCATGATATGCAGAACCGGAGATATCTTGGTTTTCGTAGGGTTTCAAGCTGAGATATGCATTATCTGCGATAATCTTGGTGAGACTTCTGTCCGAAGTGTGCAGAATCATCGAGATCGCACTTTTCAAGCTATTTAATGCGAGAAACACGTTTTCTGGGGCTTTCTCCACACCACAGTTCGTTGGATATGCAGAACAGGTGATATCTTGGGTTTGGAGGGGTTTCAAGCTGAGATATGGATTTTCTGCGATAAACTTGGTGAGACTTCTTTCCGAAGTATGCAGAATCATCGACATCGCTCTTTTCGAGCTATTTAATGCGAGAAACACGTTATCTGGTGTTTTCACCACTCCACAGTGCGTTTGATATGCAGTACCAGCGATATCTTGGTTTTCGTGGGGTTTCAAGCTGAGAAATGAATTTTTTAGGATAATCTTGGTGAGACTTCTGTCCGAAGTATGCAGAATCATCGAGATCGCTCTATTCGAGCTATTTAATGCGACAAAACGTTGTCCGGTGATTTCACCACTCCACAGTGCGTATGATATGCAGAACCGACGATATCTTGGTTTTCGTGGGGTTTCAAGCTGAGATATGCATTTTCTGCGATAATCTTTGTGCGACTTCTGTCAGAAGTATGCAGAATCATCGAGATCGCTCTTTTCGAGCTACTTAATGCGAGAAACACGTTTTCTGGGGTTTTCACCAGACCACAGTTCGTTAGATATGCAGAAGCGGAGATATCTTGGTTTTCGTGGGGTTTCAAGCTGAGATATGCATTTTCTGCGATAATCTTGGTGCGACTTCTGTCAGAAGTATGCAGAATCATCGAGATTGCTCTATTCGAGCTATTTAATGCGAGAAACACGTTATCTGGTGTTTTCATCACTCCACAGGGCGTTTGATATGCAGAACCGGCGATATCTTGGTTTTCGTGGGGTTTCCATCTGAGATATGCATTTTCTGCGATAATCTTGGTGAGTCTTCTGTCAGAAGTATGCAGAATCATCGAGATCCCTCTTTTCGGGCTATTTAATGCGAGAAATACGTTATCTGGTGTTTTCACCACTCCACAGTGCGTTTGATATGCAGAACCGGCGATATCTTGATTTTCGTGGTGTTTCCAGCTGAGATATGCATTTTCTGCGATAATCGTGGTGAGACTTCATTCAGAAGTATGCAGAATCATCTAGATCGCTCTTATCGAGCTATTTAATGCAAAAAAACAAGTTTCCCGGTGTTTTCAACATTCCACAGTGCGTTTGATATGCGGAACCGGCGATATCTTGATTTTCGTGGTGTTTCCAGCTGAGATATGCATTTTCTGCGATAATCTTGGTGAGTCTTCTGTCAGAAGTATGCAGAATCATCGGGATCGCTCTTTTCGAGCTATTTAATGCGAGAAACTCGTTATCTGGTTGTTTTCACCACTCCACATTGCGTTTGATATGCAGAACCGGCGTCATCTTGATTTTCGTGAGGTTTCAAGTTGAGATATGCATTTTTTGCGATAATATTGGTGAGACTTCAGTCAGAAGTATGCAGAATCATCTAGATCGCTCGTTTCGAGCTACTTAATGCGAGAAACACGTTTTCTGGTGTTTTCACCACTCCACAGAACGTTTTATGTGCAGAACCGGCGACATCTTGGATTTCGTCGGGTTTCAAGCTGAGATATGCATTTTCTGCGATTATCTTGGTGAGACTTCTGTCAGAAGTATGCAGAATCATCGAGATCGCACTTTTCGAGCTATTTAATGCGAGAAACTCGTTATCTGGTTGTTTTCACCACTCCACAGTGCGTTTGATATGCAGAACCGGCGTAATCTTGATTTTCGTGAGGTTTCAAGGTGAGATATGCATTTTTTGCGATAATATTGGTGAGAGTTCAGTCAGAAGTATGCAGAATCATCTAGATCGCTCGTTTCGAGCTACTTAATGCGAGAAACACGTTTTCTGGTGTTTTCACCACTCCACAGAACGTTTTATGTGCAGAACCGGCGACATCTTGGATTTCGTCGGGTTTCAAGCTGAGATATGCATTTTCTGCGATTATCATGGTGAGATTTCTGTCAGAAGTATGCAGAATCATCGAGATCGCTCCTTTCGAGCTACTTAATGCGAGAAACACGTTATCTGGTGTTTTCGCCACTCCACAGTGCGTTTGACATGCAGAACCGCAGATATCTTGGTTACGTTCGGGATTCAAGCTGGGATATGCATTTTCTGCGATAATCTTGGTGAGACATCAGTCAGAAGTATGCAGAATCATCTAGATCGCTCTTGTCGAGCTATTTAACGCGAGAAACACGTTATCTGGTGTTTTCACCACTCCACAGTGCGTTTGATATGCAGAACCGGCGACATCTTGGCTTTAGTCGGGGTTCAAACTGAGACATGCATTTTCTGCGATAATCCTGGTGATTCTTCTGTCAGAAGTAAGCAGAATCATCGAGAACGCTCTTTCCGAGCTGTTTAATGCGAGACACACGTTATCTGGTGTTTTCACCACTCCACAGTGCGTTTGATATGCAGAACCGGCGACATCTTGGATTTCGTCGGGTTTCAAGCTGAGATATGCATTTTCTGCGATTATCTTGGTGAGACTTCAGTCAGAAGTATGCAGAATCATCTAGATCGCTCTTGTCGAGCTATTTAATGCAAAAAAACAAGTTTCCTGGTGTTTTCAACATTCCACAGTGCGTTTGATATTCAGAACCGGCGATATCTTGATTTTCGTGGTGTTTCCAGCTGCGATATGCATTTTCTGCGATAATCTTGGTGAGTCTTCTGTCAGAAGTATGCAGAATCATCTAGATCGCTCGTTTCGAGCTACCTAATGCGAGAAACACGTTTTCTGGTGTTTTCACCACTCCACAGTGCGTTTGATATGCAGAACCGGCGACATCGTGGCTTTCGTCGGGTATCAAGCTGAGATATGCATTTTCTACGATAATCTTGGTGAGACTTCTGTCAGAAGTATGCAGAATAATCGAGAACCCTCTTTTCGAGTTATTTGATGCGAGAAACACGTTATCTGGTGTTTCACCATTCCACAGTGCGTTTAATATGCAGAACCGGAAATATCTTGGCTTTCGTCGGGTTTCAAGCTGGGATATGCATTTTCTACGATAATCTTGGTGAGACTTCTGTCAGAAGTATGCAGAATCATCTAGATCGACCGTTTCGAGCTACTTAATGCGAGATACACGTTTTCTGGTGTTTTCGCCACTCCACAGTGCGTTTGACATGCAGAACCGCAGATATCTTGGTTACGGTGGGATTCAAGCTGAGATATGCATTTTCTGCGATAATCTTGGTGAGACGTCAGTCAGAAGTATGCAGAATCATCTAGATCGCCCTTGTCGAGCTATTTAATGCACAAAAACAAGTTTCCTGGTGTTTTTAACATTCCACAGTGCGTTTGATATGCAGAGCCGGCGATATCTTGATTTCCTTGGTGTTTCCAGTTGAGATATGCATTTTCTGCGATAATCTGGGTGAGTCTTCTGTCAGAAGTATGCAGAATCATCGAGATCCCTCATTTCGGGCTATTTAATGCGAGAAACACGTTATCTGGTGTTTTCACCACTCCACAGTGCGTTTGATATGCAGAACCGGCGACATCTTGGCTTTCGTCGGGTATCAAGCTGAGATATGCATTTTCTACGATAATCTTGGTGAGACTTCTATCAGTAGTATGCAGAATCATCGAGATCCCTCTTTTCGAGCTCTTTAATGCGAGAAACACGTTATCTGGTGTTTTCACTACTCCACAGTGCGTTTGATATGCAGACCCGGCGACATCGTGGCTTTCGTCGGGTATCAAGCTGAGATATGCATTTTCTACGATAATCTTGGCGACACTTCTGTCAGAAGTATGCAGAATCATCGGGATCGCTCTTTTCGAGCTATTTAATGCGAGAAACACGTTATCTGGTGTTTTCACCACTCCACAGTGCGTTTGATATGCAGAACCGGCGACATCTTGGTTTTCGTCGGGGTTCAAGCTGAGATATGCATTTTCTGCGATAATCTTGGTGAGACATCAGTCAGAAGTATGCAGAATCATCGAGAACCCTCTCTTCGAGTTATTTAATGGGAGAAACACGTTATCTGGTGTATTCACCACTCCACAGTACGTTTGACATGCAGAACCGGAAATATCTTGGTTTCGGTTCGGGTTTCAAGCTGAGATATGCATTTTCTGCGATAATAGTGGTGAGACTTCAGTCAGAAGTATGCAGAATCATCTAGATCGTTCGTTTCGAGCTATTTAATGCGAGAAACACGTTGTCTGGTGTTTTCACCACTCCACAGTTGGTTTGATATGCAGAACCGGCGATGTTTTGTTTTCGTCGGGTTTCAAGCTGAGATATGCATTTTTTACGATAATCTTGATGAGACTTCTGTCCGAAGTATGCTTAATCATCGAGATCGCTCTTTTCGACCTATTTAATGCAAGAAACACGTTATCTGGTGTTTTCAGCACGCCACAGTGCGTTTGATATGCAGAACCAGCGATATCTTGGTTTTCGTGGGGTTTCAAGCTCAGATATGCATTTTCTGCGATAATCTTGGTGAGACTTCTGTCCGAAGTATGCAGAGTCATCGAGATCGTATTTTTCGAGCTATTTAATGCGAGAAACACGTATTCTGGGGTTTTCACCACTCCACAGTTCGTTGGATATGCAGAACAGGAGATATCTTGGTTTTCGTGGGGTTTCAAGCTGAGATATGCAATTTCTGCGATAATCTAGGTGAGACTTCTGTCCGAAGTATGCTTAATCATCGAGATCGGTCTATTCGAGCTATTTAATGCGAGAAACACGTTGTCTGGTGTTTTCACCACTCCACAGTTGGTTTGATATGCAGAACCGGCGATGTTTTGTTTTCGTCGGGTTTCAAGCTGAGATATGCATTTTTTACGATAATCTTGATGAGACTTCTGTCCGAAGTATGCTTAATCATCGAGATCGCTCTTTTCGACCTATTTAATGCAAGAAACACGTTATCTGGTGTTTTCAGCACGCCACAGTGCGTTTGATATGCAGAACCAGCGATATCTTGGTTTTCGTGGGGTTTCAAGCTCAGATATGCATTTTCTGCGATAATATTGGTGAGACTTCTGTCCGAAGTATGCAGAATCATCGCGATCGCACTTTTCGAGCTATTTAATGCGAGAAACACGTTTTCTGGGGTTTTCACCACTCCACAGTTCGTTGGATATGCAGAACAGGAGATAGCTTGGTTTTCGTGGGGTTTCAAGCTGAGATATGCATTTTTTACGATAATCTTGGTGAGACTTCTGTCCGAAGTATGCTTAATCATCGAGATCGCTCTATTCGAGCTATTTAATGCGAGAAACACGTTGTCTGGTGTTTTCAACACTCCACAGTGCGTATGATATGCAGAACCTGCGATATCTTGGTTTTCGTGGGGTTTCAAGCTGAGATATGAATTATCTGCGATAATCTTGGTGAGACTTCTGTCCGAAGTGTGCAGAACCATCGAGATCGCTCTTTTCGAGCGATTTAATGCGAGAAACAAGTTATCTGGAGTTTTCACCACTCCACAGTGCGTTGGATATGCAGAACCAGCGATATCTGGGTTTTCGTGGGGTTTCAAGCTGAGATATGCATTTTTTACGATAATCTTGGTGAGACTTCTGTCCGAAGTATGCTTAATCATCGAGATCGCTCGTTTCGACCTATTTAATGCGAGAAACACGTTATCTGGTGTTTTCACCACTCCACAGTGCGTATGATATGCAGAACCGGCGATATCTTGGTTTTCGTGGGGTTTCTAGCAGAGATATGCATTTTCTGAGATAATCTTGGTGAGTGTTCTGTCAGAAGTATGCAGAATCATCGAGATCGCTCGTTTCGAGCTATTTAATGCGAGAAACACGTTATTTGGTTGTTTTCACCACTCCACAGTGCGTTTGATATGCAGAACCGGCGACATCTTGGATTTCGTCGGGTTTCAAGATGAGATATGCATTTTCTGCGATAATCTTGGTGAGACCTCTGTCCGAAGTATGTAGAAACATCGAGATCGCACTTTTCGAGTTATTTAATGCGACAAACACGTTATCTGGTGTTTTCACCACTCCACAGTGCGTTTGATATGCAGAACCAGCGAAATTTTGGTTTTCGTGGGGTTTCTAGCAGAGATATGCATTATCTGCGATAATCATGTTGAGACTTCTGTTAGAAGTATGCAGAATCTTCGAGATCGTACTTTTCGAGCTATTTAATGCGAGACACACGTTTTCTGGGGTTTTCACCACTGCACAGTTCGTTGGATATGCAGAACAGGAGATATCTTGGTTTTCGTGGGGTTTCAAGCTGAGATATGCGCTTTTTACGATAATCTTGGTGAGACTTCTGTCCGAAGTATGCTTAATCATCGAGATCGCTCTATTCGAACTATTTAATGCGACAAAACGTTATCTGGTGTTTTCAGCACTCCACAGTGCGTTTGATATGCAGAACCAGCGATATCTCAGTTTTCGTGGGGTTTCCAGCTGAGATATGCATTTTCTGAGATAATCTTGGTGAGACCTCTGTCCGAAGTATGCAGAAACATCGAGATCGCTCTTTTCGACCTATTTAATGCGAGAAACACGTTATCTGGTGTTTTCACCAGTCCACAGTGCGTTTGATATGCAGAACCAGCGATATCTTGGTTTTCGTGGGGTTTCAAGCTGAGATATGCATTTTTTACGATAATCATGGTGAGACTTCTGTCCGAAGTATGCAGAATCATCGAGATCGCACTTTTCGAGCTATTTAATGCGAGAAACACGATATCTGGTGTTTTCAGCAATCCACAGTGCGTAGGATATGCAGAACCGGCGATATCTTGGTTTTCGTGGGGTTTCAAGCTGAGACATGCATTGTCTGCGATAATCTTGGTGAGACTTCTGTCAGAAGTATGCAGAATCATCGGGATCGCTCTTTTCGAGCTATTTAACGCGAGAGACACGTTTTCTGGGGTTTTCCCCACTCCACAGTTCGTTGGATATGCAGAACAGTCGATATCTTGGTTTTCGTGGGGTTTCAAGCTGAGATATGCATTTTCTAGGATAATCTTGGTGAGACTTCTGTCCGAAGTATGCTGAATCATCTAGATCGCTCTTTTCGAGCAATTTAATGCGAGAAACACGTTATCTGGTGTTTTCACCACTCCACAGTGCGTTTGATATGCAGAACCGGCGACATCTTGGCTGTCGTAGGGTATCAAGCTGAGATATGCATTTTTTACGATAATCTTGGTGAGACTTCTGTCAGAAGTATGCAGAATCATCGGGATCGCTCTTTTCGAGCTATTTAACGCGAGAGACACGTTTTCTGGGGTTTTCCCCACTCCACAGTTCGTTGGATATGCAGAACAGTCGATATCTTGGTTTTCGTGGGGTTTCAAGCTGAGATATGCACTTTTTACGATAATCTTGGTGAGACTTCTGTCCGAAGTATGCTTAATCATCGAGATCGCTCATTTCGAGCTAGTTAATGCGAGAAACACGTTATCTGGTGTTTTCACCACTCCACAGCGCGTTTGATATGCAGAACCGGCGATATCTTGATTTTCGTGGTTTTTCCAGCTGAGATATGCATTTTCAGCGATAATCTTGGTGAGTCTTCTGTCAGAAGTATGCAGAATCATCGAGATCGCTCATTTCGAGCTATTTAATGCGAGAAACACGTTATCTGGTGTTTTCACCACTACACCGTGCGTTTGATATGCAGGACCGGCGACATCTTGGCTGTCGTAGGGTATCAAGCTGAGATATGCATTTTCTACGGTAATCTTGGTGAGACTTCTGTCCGAAGTATGCTGAATCATCTAGATCGCTCTTTTCGAGCTAGTTAATGCGAGAAACACGTTATCTGGTGTTTTCACCACTCCACAGTGCGTTTGATATGCAGAACCGGCGACATCTTGGCTGTCGTAGGGTATCAAGTTGAGATATGCATTTTCTACGATAATCTTGGTGAGTCGTCTGTCAGAAGTATGCAGAATCTTCGAGATCGCTCATTTCGAGCTAGTTAATGCGAGAAACACGTTATCTGGTGTTTTCACCACTCCACAGCGCGTTTGATATGCAGAACCGGCGATATCTTGCTTTTCGTGGTTTTTCCAGCTGAGATATGCATTTTCAGCGATAATCTTGGTGAGTCTTCTGTCAGAAGTATGCAGAATCATCGAGATCGCTCATTTCGAGCTAGTTAATGCGAGAAACACGTTATCTGGTGTTTTCACCACTCCACAGTGCGTTTGTTATGCAGAACCGGCGACATCTTGGCTGTCGTAGGGTATCAAGCTGAGATATGCATTTTCTACGATAATCTTGGTGAGTCTTCTGTCAGAAGTATGCAGAATCTTCGAGATCGCTCATTTCTAGCTAGTTAATGCGAGAAACACGTTATCTGGTGTTTTCACCACTCCACAGCGCGTTTGATATGCAGAACCGGCGATATCTTGATTTTCGTGGTTTTTCCTGCTGAGATATGCATTTTCAGCGATAATCTTGGTGAGTCTTCTGTCAGAAGTATGCAGAATCATCCAGATCGCTCATTTCGAGCTAGTTAATGCGAGAAACACGTTATCTGGTGTTTTCACCACTCCACAGTTCGTTGTATATGCAGAACAGGAGATATCTTGGTTTTCGTGGGTTTTCTAGCAGAGATATGCATTTTCTGCGATAATCATGGTGAGACTTCTGTTAGAAGTATGCAGAATCATCGAGATCGCACATTTCGAACTATTTAATGCGAGAAACACGTTGTCTGGTGTTTTCACCACTCCACAGTTGGTTTGATATGCAGAACCGGCGATATCTGGGTTTTCGTGGGGTTTCAAGCTGAGATATGCATTTTCTGAGATAATCTTGGTGAGACCTCTGTCCGAAGTATGCAGAAACATCGAGATCGCTCTTTTCGACCTATTTAATGCGAGAAACACGTTATCTGGTGTTTTCACCAGTCCACAGTGCGTTTGATATGCAGAACGAGCGATATCTTGGTTTTCGTGGGGTTTCAAGCTGAGATATGCATTTTTTACGATAATCATGGTGAGACTTCTGTCCGAAGTATGCAGAATCATCGAGATCGCACTTTTCGAGCTATTTAATGCGAGAAACACGATATCTGGTGTTTTCAGCACTCCACAGTGCGTACGATATGCAGAACCGGCGATATCTTGGTTTTCGTGGGGTTTCAAGCTGAGATATGCATTGTCTGCGATAATCTTGGTGAGACTTCTGTCCGAAGTGTGCAGAATCATCGAGATCGCTCTTTTCGAGCTATTTAATGCGAGAAACACGTTTTCTGGGGTTTTCATCACACCACAGTTCGTTGGATATGCAGAACCAGCGATATCTTGGTTTTCGTGGGGTTTCAAGCTGAGATATGCATTGTCTGCGATAATCTTGGTGAGACTTCTGTCCGAAGTGTGCAGAATCATCGAGATCGCTCTTTTCGAGCTATTTAATGCGAGAAACACGTTTTCTGGGGTTTTCATCACACCACAGTTCGTTGGATATGCAGAACCAGCGATATCTTGGTTTTCGTGGGGTTTCAAGCTGAGATATGCATTGTCTGCGATAATCTTGGTGAGACTTCTGTCCGAAGTGTGCAGAATCATCGAGATCGCTCTTTTCGAGCTATTTAATGCGAGAAACACGATATCTGGTGTTTTCAGCAATCCACAGTGCGTATGATATGCAGAACCGGCGATATCTTGGTTTTCGTGGGGTTTCAAGCTGAGATATGCATTGTCTGCGATAATCTTGGTGAGACTTCTGTCCGAAGTATGCAGAATCATCGAGATCGCTCTTTTCGAACTATTTGATGCGAGAAACACGTTATCTGGTGTTTTCAACACTCCACAGTGCGTTTGATATGCAGAACCAGCGATATCTCAGTTTTCGTGGGGTTTCAAGCTGAGATATGCATTTTTTACGATAATCTTGGTGAGACTTCTGTCCGAAGTATGCTGAAACATCTAGATCGCTCTTTTCGAGCTATTTAATGCGAGAAACACGTTATCTGGTGTTTTCACCACTCCACAGTGCGTTTGATATGCAGAACCGGCGACATCTTGGCTGTCGTAGGGTATCAAGCTGAGATATGCATTTTCTACGATAATCATGGTGAGACTTCTGTCAGAAGTATGCAGAATCATCGGGATCGCTCTTTTCGAGCTATTTAACGCGAGAGACACGTTTTCTGGGGGTTTCCCCACTCCACAGTTCGTTGGATATGCAGAACAGTCGATATCTTGGTTTTCGTGGGGTTTCAAGCTGAGATATGCACTTTTTACGATAATCTTGGTGAGACTTCTGTCCGAAGTATGCTTAATCATCGAGATCGCTCTATTCGAACTATTTAATGCGACAAAACGTTATCTGGTGTTTTCAGCACTCCACAGTGCGTTTGATATGCAGAACCAGCGATATCTCAGTTTTCGTGGGGTTTCCAGCTGTGATATGCATTTTTTTCGATAATCTTGGAGAGACTTCTGTCCGAAGTATGCAGAATCATCGAGATCGCTCTTTTCGAGCTATTTAATGCGAGAAACACGTTATCTGGTGTTTCCACCACTCCACAGAGCGTTTGATATGCAGTACCATCAATATCTTGGTTGTCGTGGGGTTTCAAGCTGTGATATGCATTTTCTAGGATAATCTTGGTGAGACTTCTGTCCGAAGTATGCTGAATCATCTAGATCGCTCTTTTCGAACTATTTAATGCGAGAGACACGTTTTCTGGGGTTTTCACCACTCCGCAGTTCGTTGGATATGCAGAACAGGAGATATCTTGGTTTTCGTGGAGTTTCTAGCAGAGATATGCATTTTCTGCGATAATCATGGTGAGACTTCTGTTAGAAGTATGCAGAATCATCGAGATCGCACATTTCGATCTATTTAATGCGAGAAACACGTTGTCTGGTGTTTTCACCACTCCACAGAGCGTTTGATATGCAGTACCATCGATATCTTGGTTTTCGTGGGGTTTCAAGCTGAGATATGCATTTTCTACGATAATCTTGGTGAGACTTCTGTCAGAAGTATGCAGAATCATCAGGATCGCTCTTTTCGAACTATTTAATGCGAGAGACACGTTTTCTGGGGTTTTCACCACTCCGCAGTTCGTTGGATATGCAGAACAGGAGATATCTTGGTTTTCGTGGAGTTTCTAGCAGAGATATGCATTTTCTGCGATAATCATGGTGAGACTTCTGTTAGAAGTATGCAGAATCATCGAGATCGCACATTTCGATCTATTTAATGCGAGAAACACGTTGTCTGGTGTTTTCACCACTCCACAGAGCGTTTGATATGCAGTACCATCGATATCTTGGTTTTCGTGGGGTTTCAAGCTGAGATATGCATTTTCTAGGATAATCTTGGTGAGACTTCTGTCCGAAGTATGCTGAATCATCTAGATCGCTCTTTTCGAGCTAGTTAATGCGAGAAACTCGTTTTCTGGGGTTTTCACCACTCCGCAGTTCGTTGGATATGCAGAACCGGCGATATCTTGGTTTTCGTGGGGTTTCAAGCTGAGATATGCATTGTCTGCGATAATCTTGGTGAGACTTCTGTCCGAAGTATGCAGAAACATCGAGATCGCACTTTTCGAGCTATTTAATGCGAGAAACACGATATCTGGTGTTTTCAGCACTCCACAGTGCGTACGATATGCAGAACCGGCGATATCTTGGTTTTCGTGGGGTTTCAAGCTGAGATATGCATTGTCTGCGATAATCTTGGTGAGACTTCTGTCCGAAGTATGCAGAATCATCGAGATCGCACTTTTCGAGCTATTTAATGCGAGAAACACGATATCTGGTGTTTTCAGCACTCCACAGTGCGTACGATATGCAGAACCGGCGATATCTTGGTTTTCGTGGGGTTTCAAGCTGAGATATGCATTGTCTGCGATAATCTTGGTGAGACTTCTGTCCGAAGTGTGCAGAATCATCGAGATCGCTCTTTTCGAGCTATTTAATGCGAGAAACACGATATCTGGTGTTTTCAGCACTCCACAGTGCGTACGATATGCAGAACCGGCGATATCTTGGTTTTCGTGGGGTTTCAAGCTGAGATATGCATTGTCTGCGATAATCTTGGTGAGACTTCTGTCCGAAGTGTGCAGAATCATCGAGATCGCTCTTTTCGAGCTATTTAATGCGAGAAACACGTTTTCTGGTGTTTTCAGCACTCCACAGTGCGTATGATATGCAGAACCGGCGATATCTTGGTTTTCGTGGGGTTTCAAGCTGAGATATGCATTGTCTGCGATAAGCTTGGTGAGACTTCTGTCCGAAGTGTGCAGAATCATCGAGATCGCTCTTTTCGAGCTATTTAATGCGAAAAACACATTTTCTGGGGTTTTCACCACACCACAGTTCGTTGGATATGCAGAACAGGTGATATCTTGGTTTTCGAGGGGTTTCAAGCTGAGATATGCATTTTCTGCGATTAACTTGGGGAGGCTTCTGTCCGAAGTATGCTGAATCATCGAGATCGCACTTCTCGAGCTAGTTAATGCGAGAAAAACCTTATCTGGTGTTTTCACCACCCCACAGTGCGTTTGATATGCAGAACCGGAGATATCTGGGTTTTCGTGGGGTTTCAAGCTGAGATATGCATTTTGTGCGATAATCTTGGTGAGACCTCTGTCCGAAGTATGCAGAAACATCGAGATCGCTCTTTTCGACCTATTTAATGCGAGAAACACGTTATCTTGTGTCTTCACCACTCCACAGTGCGATTGATATGCAGAACCAGCGATATCTTGGTTTTCGTGGGGTTTCAAGCTGAGATATGCATTGTCTGCGATAATCTTGGTGAGACTTCTGTCCGAAGTGTGCAGAATCATCGCGACCGCTCTTTTCGAGCTATTTAATGCGAGAAACACGTTTTCTGGGGTTTTCACCACACCACAGTTCGTTGGATATGCAGAACAGGTGATATCTTGGTTTTCGAGGGGTTTCAAGCTGAGATATGCATTTTCTGCGATAAACTTGGAGAGACTTCTGTCCGAAGTATGCTGAATCATCGAGATCGCACTTTTCGAGCTAGTTAATGCGAGAAAAACCTTATCTGGTGTTTTCAACACTCCACAGTGCGTTTGATATGCAGAACCAGCGATATCTTGGCTTTCGTGGGGTTTCAAGCTGAGATATGCATTTTTTACGTTAATCTTGGTGAGACTTCTGTCCGAGGTATGCTTAATCATCGAGATCGCTCTATTCGAACTATTTAATGCCACAAAACGTTATCTGGTGTTTTCAGCACTCCACAGTGCGTTTGATATGCAGAACCAGCGATATCTCAGTTTTCGTGGGGTTTCCAGCTGTGATATGCATTTTTTTCGATAATCTTGGTGAGACTTCTGTCCGAAGTATGCAGAATCATCGAGATCGCTCTTTTCGAGCTATTTAATGCGAGAAACACGTTATCTGGTGTTTCCACCACTCCACAGAGCGTTTGATATGCAGTACCATCGATATCTTGGTTTTCGTGGGGTTTCAAGCTGTGATATGCATTTTCAAGGATAATCTTGGTGAGACTTCTGTCCGAAGTATGCTGAATCATCTAGATCGCTCTTTTCGAGCTATTTAATGCGAGAAACACGTTATCTGGTGTTTTCACCACTACACCGTGCGTTTGATATGCAGAACCGGCGATATCTTGGTTTTCGTGGGGTTTCAAGCTGAGATATGCATTGTCTGCGATAATCTTGGTGAGACTTCTGTCCGAAGTGTGCAGAATCATCGAGATCGCTCTTTTCGAGCTATTAAACGCGAGAAACACGTTTTCTGGGGTTTTCACCACTCCACAGTTCGTAGGATATGCAGAACAGGAGATATCTTAATTTTCGTGGTTTTTCCAGCTGAGATATGCATTTTCAGCGATAATCTTGGTGAGTCTTCTGTCAGAAGTATGCAGAATCTTCGAGATCGCTCATTTCGAGCTAGTTAATGCGAAAAACACGTTATCTGGTGTTTTCACCACTCCACAGCGCGTTTGATATGCAGAACCGGCGATATCTTGATTTTCGTGGTTTTTCCAGCTGAGATATGCATTTTCAGCGATAATCTTGGTGAGTCTTCTGTCAGAAGTATGCAGAATCTTCGAGATCGCTCATTTCGAGCTAGTTAATGCGAGAAACACGATATCTGGTGTTTTCACCACTCCACAGCGCGTTTGATATGCAGAACCGGCGATATCTTGATTTTCGTGGTTTTTCCTGCTGAGATATGCAGTTTCAGCGATAATCATGGGGAGTCTTCTGTCAGAAGTATGCAGAATCATCGAGATCGCTCATTTTGAGCTAGTTAATGCGAGAAACACGTTATCTGGTGTTTTCACCACTCCACAGTGCGTTTGATATGCAGAACCGGCGACATATTGGCTGTCGTAGGGTATCAAGCTGAGATATGCATTTTCTACGATAATCTTGGTGAGTCTTCTGTCAGAAGTAAGCAGAATCTTCGAGATCGCTCATTTCGAGCTAGTTAATGCGAGAAACACGTTATCTGGTGTTTTCACCACTCCACAGCGCGTTTGATATGCAGAACCGGCAATATCTTGATTTTCGTGGTTTTTCCTGCTGAGATATGCATTTTCAGCGATAATCTTGGGGAGTCTTCTGTCAGAAGTATGCAGAATCAAAGAGATCGCTCATTTCGAGCTAGTTAATGCGAGAAACACGTTATCTGGTGTTTTCACCACTCCACAGTTCGTTGTATATGCAGAACAGGAGATATCTTGGTTTTCGTGGGGTTTCTAGCAGAGATATGCATTATCTGCGATAATCATGGTGAGACTTCTGTTAGAAGTATGCAGAATCATCGAGATCGCACATTTCGAACTATTTAATGCGAGAAACACGTTGTCTGGTGTTTTCACCACTCCACAGTTGGTTTGATATGCAGAACCGGCGATATCTGGGTTTTCGTGGGGTTTCAAGCTGAGATATGCATTTTCTGAGATAATCTTGGTGAGACCTCTGTCCGAAGTATGCAGAAACATCGAGATCGCTCTTTTCGACCTATTTAATGCGAGAAACACGTTATCTGGTGTTTTCACCAGTCCACAGTGCGTTTGATATGCAGAACTAGCGATATCTTGGTTTTCTTGGGGGTTCAAGCTGAGATATGCATTTTTTACGATAATCATGGTGAGACTTCTGTCCGAAGTATGCAGAATCATCGAGATCGCACTTTTCGAGCTATTTAATGCGAGAAACACGATATCTGGAGTTTTCAGCACTCCACAGTGCGTACGATATGCAGAACCGGCGATATCTTGGTTTTCGTGTGGTTTCAAGCTGAGATATGCATTTTTTACGATAATCATGGTGAGACTTCTGTCCGAAGTATGCAGAATCATCGAGATCGCACTTTTCGAGCTATTTAATGCGAGAAACACGATATCTGGTGTTTTCAGCACTCCACAGTGCGTACGATATGCAGAACCGGCGATATCTTGGTTTTCGTGGGGTTTCAAGCTGAGATATGCATTGTCTGCGATAATCTTGGTGAGACTTCTGTCCGAAGTGTGCAGAATCATCGAGATCGCTCTTTTCGAGCTATTTAATGCGAGAAACACGTTTTCTGGGGTTTTCACCACACCACAGTTCGTTGGATATGCAGAACCAGCGATATCTTGGTTTTCGTGGGGTTTCAAGTTGAGATATGCATTTTTTACGATAATCATGGTGAGACTTTTGTCCGAAGTATGCAGAATCATCGAGATCGCACTTTTCGAGCTATTTAATGCGAGAAACACGATATCTGGTGTTTTCAGCACTCCACAGTGCGTACGATATGCAGAACCGGCGATATCTTGGTTTTCGTGGGGTTTCAAGCTGAGATATGCATTGTCTGCGATAATCTTGGTGAGACTTCTGTCCGAAGTATGCAGAATCATCGAGATCGCTCTTTTCGACCTATTTAATGCGAGAAACACGTTATCTGGTGTTTTCACCACTCCACAGTGCGTTTGATATGCAGAACCAGCGATATCTTGGTTTTCTTGGGGGTTCAAGCTGAGATATGCATTTTTTACGATAATCATGGTGAGACTTCTGTCCGAAGTATGCAGAATCATCGAGATCGCACTTTTCGAGCTATTTAATGCGAGAAACACGATATCTGGTGTTTTCAGCACTCCACAGGGCGTACGATATGCAGAACCGGCGATATCTTGGTTTTCGTGGGGTTTCAAGCTGAGATATGCATTGTCTGCGATAATCTTGGTGAGACTTCTGTCCGAAGTGTGCAGAATCATCGAGATCGCTCTTTTCGAGCTATTTAATGCGAGAAACACGTTTTCTGGGGTTTTCACCACACCACAGTTCGTTGGATATGCAGAACCAGCGATATCTTGGTTTTCGTGGGGTTTCAAGCTGAGATATGCATTTTTTACGATAATCATGGTGAGACTTTTGTCCGAAGTATGCAGAATCATCGAGATCGCACTTTTCGAACTATTTAATGCGAGAAACACGATATCTGGTGTTTTCAGCACTCCACAGTGCGGACGATATGCAGAACCGGCGATATCTTGGTTTTCGTGGGTTTCAAGCTGAGATATGCATTGTCTGCGATAATCTTGGTGAGACTTCTGTCCGAAGTATGCAGAATCATCGGGATCGCTCTTTTCGAGCTATTAAATGCGAGAAACACGTTTTCTGGGGTTTTCACCACTCGACAGTTCGTAGGATATGCAGAACAGGAGATATCTTAATTTTCGTGGTTTTTCCAGCTGAGATATGCATTTTCAGCGATAATCTTGGTGAGTCTTCTGTCAGAAGTATGCAGAATCTTCGAGATCGCTCATTTCGAGCTAGTTAATGCGAGAAACACGTTATCTGGTGTTTTCACCACTCCACAGTGCGTTTGATATGCAGAACCGGCGACATCTTGGCTGTCGTAGGGTATCAAGCTGAGATATGCATTTTCTACGATAATCTTGGTGAGTCTTCTGTCAGAAGTAAGCAGAATCTTCGAGATCGCTCATTTCGAGCTAGTTAATGCGAGAAACACGTTATCTGGTGTTTTCACCACTCCACTGCGCGTTTGATATGCAGAACCGGCGATATCTTGATTTTCGTGGTTTTTCCTGCTGAGATATGCATTTTCAGCGATAATCTTGGGGAGTCTTCTGTCAGAAGTATGCAGAATCAAAGAGATCGCTCATTTCGAGCTAGTTAATGCGAGAAACACGTTATCTGGTGTTTTCACCACTCCACAGTTCGTTGTATATGCAGAACAGGAGATATCTTGGTTTTCGTGGGGTTTCTAGCAGAGATATGCATTATCTGCGATAATCATGGTGAGACTTCTGTTAGAAGTATGCAGAATCATCGAGATCGCACATTTCGAACTATTTAATGCGAGAAACACGTTGTCTGGTGTTTTCACCACTCCACAGTTGGTTTGATATGCAGAACCGGCGATATCTGGGTTTTCGTGGGGTTTCAAGCTGAGATATGCATTTTCTGAGATAATCTTGGTGAGACCTCTGTCCGAAGTATGCAGAAACATCGAGATCGCTCTATTCGACCTATTTAATGCGGAAACACGTTATCTGGTGTTTTCACCACTCCACAGTGCGTTTGATATGCAGAACCAGCGATATGTTGGTTTTCGTGGGTTTTCAAGCTGAGATATGCATTTTTTACGATAATCATGGTGAGACTTCTGTCCGAAGGATGCAGAATCACCGAGATCGCACTTTTCGAGCTATTTAATGCGAGAAACACGATATCTGGTGTTTTCAGCAATCCACAGTGCGTATGATATGCAGAACCGGCGATATCTTGGTTTTCGTGGGGTTTCAAGCTGAGATATGCATTTTTTACGATAATCATGGTGAGACTTCTGTCCGAAGTATGCAGAATCATCGAGATCGCACTTTTCGAGCTATTTAATGCGAGAAACACGATATCTGGTGTTTTCAGCACTCCACAGTGCGTACGATATGCAGAACCGGCGATATCTTGGTTTTCGTGGGGTTTCAAGCTGAGATATGCATTGTCTGCGATAATCTTGGTGAGACTTCTGTCCGAAGTGTGCAGAATCATCGAGATCGCTCTTTTCGAGCTATTTAATGCGAGAAACACGTTTTCTGGGGTTTTCACCACACCACAGTTCGTTGGATATGCATAACCAGCGATATCTTGGTTTTCGTGGGGTTTCAAGTTGAGATATGCATTTTTTACGATAATCATGGTGAGACTTTTGTCCGAAGTATGCAGAATCATCGAGATCGCACTTTTCGAGCTATTTAATGCGAGAAACACGATATCTGGTGTTTTCAGCACTCCACAGTGCGTACGATATGCAGAACCGGCGATATCTTGGTTTTCGTGGGGTTTCCAGCTGAGATATGCATTTTCAGCGATAATCTTGGTGAGTCTTCTGTCAGAAGTATGCAGAATCTTCGAGATCGCTCATTTCGAGCTAGTTAATGCGAGAAACACGTTATCTGGTGTTTTCACCACTCCACAGTGCGTTTGATATGCAGAACCGGCGACATCTTGGCTGTCGTAGGGTATCAAGCTGAGATATGCATTTTCTACGATAATCTTGGTGAGTCTTCTGTCAGAAGTAAGCAGAATCTTCGAGATCGCTCATTTCGAGCTAGTTAATGCGAGAAACACGATATCTGGTGTTTTCACCACTCCACAGTGCGGACGATATGCAGAACCGGCGATATCTTGGTTTTCGTGGGGTTTCAAGCTGAGATATGCATTGTCTGCGATAATCTTGGTGAGACTTCTGTCCGAAGTATGCAGAATCATCGGGATCGCTCTTTTCGAGCTATTAAATGCGAGAAACACGTTTTCTGGGGTTTTCACCACTCCACAGTTCGTAGGATATGCAGAACAGGAGATATCTTAATTTTCGTGGTTTTTCCAGCTGAGATATGCATTTTCAGCGATAATCTTGGTGAGTCTTCTGTCAGAAGTATGCAGAATCTTCGAGATCGCTCATTTCGAGCTAGTTAATGCGAGAAACACGTTATCTGGTGTTTTCACCACTCCACAGTGCGTTTGATATGCAGAACCGGCGACATCTTGGCTGTCGTAGGGTATCAAGCTGAGATATGCATTTTCTACGATAATCTTGGTGAGTCTTCTGTCAGAAGTAAGCAGAATCTTCGAGATCGCTCATTTCGAGCTAGTTAATGCGAGAAACACGTTATCTGGTGTTTTCACCACTCCACTGCGCGTTTGATATGCAGAACCGGCGATATCTTGATTTTCGTGGTTTTTCCTGCTGAGATATGCATTTTCAGCGATAATCTTGGGGAGTCTTCTGTCAGAAGTATGCAGAATCAAAGAGATCGCTCATTTCGAGCTAGTTAATGCGAGAAACACGTTATCTGGTGTTTTCACCACTCCACAGTTCGTTGTATATGCAGAACAGGAGATATCTTGGTTTTCGTGGGGTTTCTAGCAGAGATATGCATTATCTGCGATAATCATGGTGAGACTTCTGTTAGAAGTATGCAGAATCATCGAGATCGCACATTTCGAACTATTTAATGCGAGAAACACGTTGTCTGGTGTTTTCACCACTCCACAGTTGGTTTGATATGCAGAACCGGCGATATCTGGGTTTTCGTGGGGTTTCAAGCTGAGATATGCATTTTCTGAGATAATCTTGGTGAGACCTCTGTCCGAAGTATGCAGAAACATCGAGATCGCTCTATTCGACCTATTTAATGCGGAAACACGTTATCTGGTGTTTTCACCACTCCACAGTGCGTTTGATATGCAGAACCAGCGATATGTTGGTTTTCGTGGGTTTTCAAGCTGAGATATGCATTTTTTACGATAATCATGGTGAGACTTCTGTCCGAAGGATGCAGAATCACCGAGATCGCACTTTTCGAGCTATTTAATGCGAGAAACACGATATCTGGTGTTTTCAGCAATCCACAGTGCGTATGATATGCAGAACCGGCGATATCTTGGTTTTCGTGGGGTTTCAAGCTGAGATATGCATTTTTTACGATAATCATGGTGAGACTTCTGTCCGAAGTATGCAGAATCATCGAGATCGCACTTTTCGAGCTATTTAATGCGAGAAACACGATATCTGGTGTTTTCAGCACTCCACAGTGCGTACGATATGCAGAACCGGCGATATCTTGGTTTTCGTGGGGTTTCAAGCTGAGATATGCATTGTCTGCGATAATCTTGGTGAGACTTCTGTCCGAAGTGTGCAGAATCATCGAGATCGCTCTTTTCGAGCTATTTAATGCGAGAAACACGTTTTCTGGGGTTTTCACCACACCACAGTTCGTTGGATATGCATAACCAGCGATATCTTGGTTTTCGTGGGGTTTCAAGTTGAGATATGCATTTGTTACGATAATCATGGTGAGACTTTTGTCCGAAGTATGCAGAATCATCGAGATCGCACTTTTCGAGCTATTTAATCGCGAGAAACACGATATCTGGTGTTTTCAGCACTCCACAGTGCGTACGATATGCAGAACCGGCGATATCTTGGTTTTCGTGGGGTTTCCAGCTGAGATATGCATTTTCAGCGATAATCTTGGTGAGTCTTCTGTCAGAAGTATGCAGAATCTTCGAGATCGCTCATTTCGAGCTAGTTAATGCGAGAAACACGTTATCTGGTGTTTTCACCACTCCACAGTGCGTTTGATATGCAGAACCGGCGACATCTTGGCTGTCGTAGGGTATCAAGCTGAGATATGCATTTTCTACGATAATCTTGGTGAGTCTTCTGTCAGAAGTAAGCAGAATCTTCGAGATCGCTCATTTCGAGCTAGTTAATGCGAGAAACACGTTATCTGGTGTTTTCACCACTCCACAGTGCGGACGATATGCAGAACCGGCGATATCTTGGTTTTCGTGGGGTTTCAAGCTGAGATATGCATTGTCTGCGATAATCTTGGTGAGACTTCTGTCCGAAGTATGCAGAATCATCGGGATCGCTCTTTTCGAGCTATTAAATGCGAGAAACACGTTTTCTGGGGTTTTCACCACTCCACAGTTCGTAGGATATGCAGAACAGGAGATATCTTAATTTTCGTGGTTTTTCCAGCTGAGATATGCATTTTCAGCGATAATCTTGGTGAGTCTTCTGTCAGAAGTATGCAGAATCTTCGAGATCGCTCATTTCGAGCTAGTTAATGCGAGAAACACGTTATCTGGTGTTTTCACCACTCCACAGTGCGTTTGATATGCAGAACCGGCGACATCTTGGCTGTCGTAGGGTATCAAGCTGAGATATGCATTTTCTACGATAATCTTGGTGAGTCTTCTGTCAGAAGTAAGCAGAATCTTCGAGATCGCTCATTTCGAGCTAGTTAATGCGAGAAACACGTTATCTGGTGTTTTCACCACTCCACTGCGCGTTTGATATGCAGAACCGGCGATATCTTGATTTTCGTGGTTTTTCCTGCTGAGATATGCATTTTCAGCGATAATCTTGGGGAGTCTTCTGTCAGAAGTATGCAGAATCATCGAGATCGCTCTTTTCGAGCTATTTAATGCGAGCAACACGATATCTGGTGTTTTCAGCACTCCACAGTGCGTACGATATGCAGAACCGGCGATATCTTGGTTTTCGTGGGGTTTCAAGCTGAGATATGCATTGTCTGCGATAATCTTGGTGAGACTTCTGTCCGAAGTGTGCAGAATCATCGAGATCGCTCTTTTCGAGCTATTTAATGCGAGAAACACGTTTTCTGGGGTTTTCACCACTCCACAGTTCGTAGGATATGCAGAACAGGAGATATCTTAATTTTCGTGGTTTTTCCAGCTGAGATATGCATTTTCAGCGATAATCTTGGTGAGTCTTCTGTCAGAAGTATGCAGAATCTTCGAGATCGCTCATTTCGAGCTAGTTAATGCGAAAAACACGTTATCTGGTGTTTTCACCACTCCACAGCGCGTTTGATATGCAGAACCGGCGATATCTTGATTTTCGTGGTTTTTCCAGCTGAGATATGCATTTTCAGCGATAATCTTGGTGAGTCTTCTGTCAGAAATATGCAGAATCTTCGAGATCGCTCATTTCGAGCTAGTTAATGCGAGAAACACGTTATCTGGTGTTTTCACCACTCCACAGCGCGTTTGATATGCAGAACCGGCGATATCTTGATTTTCGTGGTTTTTCCTGCTGAGATATGCATTTTCAGCGATAATCATGGGGAGTCTTCTGTCAGAAGTATGCAGAATCATCGAGATCGCTCATTTTGAGCTAGTTAATGCGAGAAACACGTTATCTGGTGTTTTCACCACTCCACAGTGCGTTTGATATGCAGAACCGGCGACATATTGGCTGTCGTAGGGTATCAAGCTGAGATATGCATTTTCTACGATAATCTTGGTGAGTCTTCTGTCAGAAGTAAGCAGAATCTTCGAGATCGCTCATTTCGAGCTAGTTAATGCGAGAAACACGTTATCTGGTGTTTTCACCACTCCACAGCGCGTTTGATATGCAGAACCGGCAATATCTTGATTTTCGTGGTTTTTCCTGCTGAGATATGCATTTTCAGCGATAATCTTGGGGAGTCTTCTGTCAGAAGTATGCAGAATCAAAGAGATCGCTCATTTCGAGCTAGTTAATGCGAGAAACACGTTATCTGGTGTTTTCACCACTCCACAGTTCGTTGTATATGCAGAACAGGAGATATCTTGGTTTTCGTGGGGTTTCTAGCAGAGATATGCATTATCTGCGATAATCATGGTGAGACTTCTGTTAGAAGTATGCAGAATCATCGAGATCGCACATTTCGAACTATTTAATGCGAGAAACACGTTGTCTGGTGTTTTCACCACTCCACAGTTGGTTTGATATGCAGAACCGGCGATATCTGGGTTTTCGTGGGGTTTCAAGCTGAGATATGCATTTTCTGAGATAATCTTGGTGAGACCTCTGTCCGAAGTATGCAGAAACATCGAGATCGCTCTTTTCGACCTATTTAATGCGAGAAACACGTTATCTGGTGTTTTCACCAGTCCACAGTGCGTTTGATATGCAGAACTAGCGATATCTTGGTTTTCTTGGGGGTTCAAGCTGAGATATGCATTTTTTACGATAATCATGGTGAGACTTCTGTCCGAAGTATGCAGAATCATCGAGATCGCACTTTTCGAGCTATTTAATGCGAGAAACACGATATCTGGTGGTTTCAGCACTCCACAGTGCGTACGATATGCAGAACCGGCGATATCTTGGTTTTCGTGGGGTTTCAAGCAGAGATATGCATTTTTTACGATAATCATGGTGAGACTTCTGTCCGAAGTATGCAGAATCATCGAGATCGCACTTTTCGAGCTATTTAATGCGAGAAACACGATATCTGGTGTTTTCAGCACTCCACAGTGCGTACGATATGCAGAACCGGCGATATCTTGGTTTTCGTGGGGTTTCAAGCTGAGATATGCATTGTCTGCGATAATCTTGGTGAGACTTCTGTCCGAAGTGTGCAGAATCATCGAGATCGCTCTTTTCGAGCTATTTAATGCGAGAAACACGTTTTCTGGGGTTTTCACCACACCACAGTTCGTTGGATATGCAGAACCAGCGATATCTTGGTTTTCGTGGGGTTTCAAGTTGAGATATGCATTTTTTACGATAATCATGGTGAGACTTTTGTCCGAAGTATGCAGAATCATCGAGATCGCACTTTTCGAGCTATTTAATGCGAGAAACACGATATCTGGTGTTTTCAGCACTCCACAGTGCGTACGATATGCAGAACCGGCGATATCTTGGTTTTCGTGGGGTTTCAAGCTGAGATATGCATTGTCTGCGATAATCTTGGTGAGACTTCTGTCCGAAGTATGCAGAATCATCGAGATCGCTCTTTTCGACCTATTTAATGCGAGAAACACGTTATCTGGTGTTTTCACCACTCCACAGTGCGTTTGATATGCAGAACCAGCGATATCTTGGTTTTCGTGGGGTTTCAAGCTGAGATATGCATTGTCTGCGATAATCTTGGTGAGACTTCTGTCCGAAGTGTGCAGAATCATCGAGATCGCTCTTTTCGAGCTATTTAATGCGAGAAACACGTTTTCTGGGGTTTTCACCACACCACAGTTCGTTGGATATGCAGAACCAGCGATATCTTGGTTTTCGTGGGGTTTCAAGCTGAGATATGCATTTTTTACGATAATCATGGTGAGACTTTTGTCCGAAGTATGCAGAATCATCGAGATCGCACTTTTCGAACTATTTAATGCGAGAAACACGATATCTGGTGTTTTCAGCACTCCACAGTGCGGACGATATGCAGAACCGGCGATATCTTGGTTTTCGTGGGGTTTCAAGCTGAGATATGCATTGTCTGCGATAATCTTGGTGAGTCTTCTGTCAGAAGTATGCAGAATCTTCGAGATCGCTCATTTCGAGCTAGTTAATGCGAGAAACACGTTATCTGGTGTTTTCACCACTCCACAGCGCGTTTGATATGCAGAACCGGCGATATCTTGATTTTCGTGGTTTTTCCTGCTGAGATATGCATTTTCAGCGATAATCATGGGGAGTCTTCTGTCAGAAGTATGCAGAATCATCGAGATCGCTCATTTTGAGCTAGTTAATGCGAGAAACACGTTATCTGGTGTTTTCACCACTCCACAGTGCGTTTGATATGCAGAACCGGCGACATATTGGCTGTCGTAGGGTATCAAGCTGAGATATGCATTTTCTACGATAATCTTGGTGAGTCTTCTGTCAGAAGTAAGCAGAATCTTCGAGATCGCTCATTTCGAGCTAGTTAATGCGAGAAACACGTTATCTGGTGTTTTCACCACTCCACAGCGCGTTTGATATGCAGAACCGGCAATATCTTGATTTTCGTGGTTTTTCCTGCTGAGATATGCATTTTCAGCGATAATCTTGGGGAGTCTTCTGTCAGAAGTATGCAGAATCAAAGAGATCGCTCATTTCGAGCTAGTTAATGCGAGAAACACGTTATCTGGTGTTTTCACCACTCCACAGTTCGTTGTATATGCAGAACAGGAGATATCTTGGTTTTCGTGGGGTTTCAAGCTGAGATATGCATTGTCTGCGATAATCTTGGTGAGACTTCTGTCCGAAGTATGCAGAATCATCGAGATCGCTCTTTTCGAGCTATTTAATGCGAGAAACACGATATCTGGTGTTTTCACCAGTCCACAGTGCGTTTGATATGCAGAACTAGCGATATCTTGGTTTTCTTGGGGGTTCAAGCTGAGATAAGCATTTTTTACGATAATCATGGTGAGACTTCTGCCCGAAGTATGCAGAATCATCGAGATCGCACTTTTCGAGCTATTTAATGCGAGAAACACGATATCTGGTGTTTTCAGCACTCCACAGTGCGTACGATATGCAGAACCGGCGATATCTTGGTTTTCGTGGGGTTTCAAGCTGAGATATGTATTTTTTACGATAATCATGGTGAGACTTCTGTCCGAAGTATGCAGAATCATTGAGATCGCACTTTTCGAGCTATTTAATGCGAGGAACACGATATCTGGTGTTTTCAGCACTCCACAGTGCGTACGATATGCAGAACCGGCGATATCTTGGTTTTCGTGGGGTTTCAAGCTGAGATATGCATTGTCTGCGATAATCTTGGTGAGACTTCTGTCCGAAGTGTGCAGAATCATCGAGATCGCTCTTTTCGAGCTATTTAATGCGAGAAACACGTTTTCTGGGGTTTTCACCACACCACAGTTCGTTGGATATGCAGAACCAGCGATATCTTGGTTTTCGTGGGGTTTCAAGTTGAGATATGCATTTTTTACGATAATCATGGTGAGACTTTTGTCCGAAGTATGCAGAATCATCGAGATCGCACTTTTCGAGCTATTTAATGCGAGAAACACGATATCTGGTGTTTTCAGCACTCCACAGTGCGTACGATATGCAGAACCGGCGATATCTTGGTTTTCGTGGGGTTTCAAGCTGAGATATGCATTGTCTGCGATAATCTTGGTGAGACTTCTGTCCGAAGTATGCAGAATCATCAAGATCGCTCTTTTCGACCTATTTAATGCGAGAAACACGTTATCTGGTGTTTTCACCACTCCACTGCGCGTTTGATATGCAGAACCGGCGATATCTTGATTTTCGTGGTTTTTCCTGCTGAGATATGCATTTTCAGCGATAATCTTGGGGAGTCTTCTGTCAGAAGTATGCAGAATCAAAGAGATCGCTCATTTCGAGCTAGTTAATGCGAGAAACACGTTATCTGGTGTTTTCACCACTCCACAGTTCGTTGTATATGCAGAACAGGAGATATCTTGGTTTTCGTGGGGTTTCAAGCTGAGATATGCATTGTCTGCGATAATCTTGGTGAGACTTCTGTCCGAAGTATGCAGAATCATCGAGATCGCTCTTTTCGACCTATTTAATGCGAGAAACACGTTATCTGGTGTTTTCACCACTCCACAGTGCGTTTGATATGCAGAACCAGCGATATCTTGGTTTTCTTGGGGGTTCAAGCTGAGATATGCATTTTTTACGATAATCATGGTGAGACTTCTGTCCGAAGTATGCAGAATCATCGAGATCGCACTTTTCGAGCTATTTAATGCGAGAAACACGATATCTGGTGTTTTCAGCACTCCACAGGGCGTACGATATGCAGAACCGGCGATATCTTGGTTTTCGTGGGGTTTCAAGCTGAGATATGCATTGTCTGCGATAATCTTGGTGAGACTTCTGTCCGAAGTGTGCAGAATCATCGAGATCGCTCTTTTCGAGCTATTTAATGCGAGAAACACGTTTTCTGGGGTTTTCACCACACCACAGTTCGTTGGATATGCAGAACCAGCGATATCTTGGTTTTCGTGGGGTTTCAAGCTGAGATATGCATTTTTTACGATAATCATGGTGAGACTTTTGTCCGAAGTATGCAGAATCATCGAGATCGCACTTTTCGAACTATTTAATGCGAGAAACACGATATCTGGTGTTTTCAGCACTCCACAGTGCGGACGATATGCAGAACCGGCGATATCTTGGTTTTCGTGGGGTTTCAAGCTGAGATATGCATTGTCTGCGATAATCTTGGTGAGACTTCTGTCCGAAGTGTGCAGAATCATCGAGATCGCTCTTTTCGAGCTATTTAATGCGAGAAACACGTTTTCTGGGGTTTTCACCACACCACAGTTCGTTGGATATGCAGAACCAGCGATATCTGGGTTTTCGTGGGGTTTCAAGCTGAGATATGCATTTTCTGAGATAATCTTGGTGAGACCTCTGTCCGAAGTATGCAGAAACATCGAGATCGCTCTTTTCGACCTATTTAATGCGAGAAACACGTTATCTGGTGTTTTCACCAGTCCACAGTGCGTTTGATATGCAGAACTAGCGATATCTTGGTTTTCTTGGGGGTTCAAGCTGAGATATGCATTTTTTACGATAATCATGGTGAGACTTCTGTCCGAAGTATGCAGAATCATCGAGATCGCACTTTTCGAGCTATTTAATGCGAGAAACACGATATCTGGTGTTTTCAGCACTCCACAGTGCGTACGATATGCAGAACCGGCGATATCTTGGTTTTCGTGGGGTTTCAAGCTGAGATATGCATTTTTTACGATAATCATGGTGAGACTTCTGTCCGAAGTATGCAGAATCATCGAGATCGCACTTTTCGAGCTATTTAATGCGTGAAACACGATATCTGGTGTTTTCAGCACTCCACAGTGCGTACGATATGCAGAACCGGCGATATCTTGGTTTTCGTGGGGTTTCAAGCTGAGATATGCATTGTCTGCGATAATCTTGGTGAGACTTCTGTCCGAAGTGTGCAGAATCATCGAGATCGCTCTTTTCGAGCTATTTAATGCGAGAAACACGTTTTCTGGGGTTTTCACCACACCACAGTTCGTTGGATATGCAGAACCAGCGATATCTTGGTTTTCGTGGGGTTTCAAGTTGAGATATGCATTTTTTACGATAATCATGGTGAGACTTTTGTCCGAAGTATGCAGAATCATCGAGATCGCACTTTTCGAGCTATTTAATGCGAGAAACACGATATCTGGTGTTTTCAGCACTCCACAGTGCGTACGATATGCAGAACCGGCGATATCTTGGTTTTCGTGGGGTTTCAAGCTGAGATATGCATTGTCTGCGATAATCTTGGTGAGACCTCTGTCCGAAGTATGCAGAAACATCGAGATCGCTCTTTTCGACCTATTTAATGCGAGAAACACGCTATCTGGTGTTTTCACCAGTCCACAGTGCGTTTGATATGCAGAACTAGCGATATCTTGGTTTTCTTGGGGGTTCAAGCTGAGATATGCATTTTTTACGATAATCATGGTGAGACTTCTGTCCGAAGTATGCAGAATCATCGAGATCGCACTTTTCGAGCTATTTAATGCGAGAAACACGATATCTGGTGTTTTCAGCACTCCACAGTGCGTACGATATGCAGAACCGGCGATATCTTGGT
Organism: Anthophora plumipes; assembly: GCA_951804975.1. Classification (NCBI taxonomy): domain Eukaryota; kingdom Metazoa; phylum Arthropoda; class Insecta; order Hymenoptera; family Apidae; genus Anthophora; species Anthophora plumipes. Next base: position 1,565 of record CATORF010000162.1, on the reverse strand, counting down.
TTTCGTGGGGTTTCAAGCTGAGATATGCATTTTTTACGATAATCATGGTGAGACTTCTGTCCGAAGTATGCAGAATCATCGAGATCGCACTTTTCGAGCTATTTAATGCGAGAAACACGATATCTGGTGTTTTCAGCACTCCACAGTGCGTACGATATGCAGAACCGGCGATATCTTGGTTTTCGTGGGGTTTCAAGCTGAGATATGCATTGTCTGCGATAATCTTGGTGAGACTTCTGTCCGAAGTGTGCAGAATCATCGAGATCGCTCTTTTCGAGCTATTTAATGCGAGAAACACGTTTTCTGGGGTTTTCACCACACCACAGTTCGTTGGATATGCAGAACCAGCGATATCTTGGTTTTCGTGGGGTTTCAAGTTGAGATATGCATTTTTTACGATAATCATGGTGAGACTTTTGTCCGAAGTATGCAGAATCATCGAGATCGCACTTTTCGAGCTATTTAATGCGAGAAACACGATATCTGGTGTTTTCTGCACTCCACAGTGCGTACGATATGCAGAACCGGCGATATCTTGGTTTTCGTGGGGTTTCAAGCTGAGATATGCATTGTCTGCGATAATCTTGGTGAGACTTCTGTCCGAAGTATGCAGAATCATCGAGATCGCTCTTTTCGACCTATTTAATGCGAGAAACACGTTATCTGGTGTTTTCACCACTCCACAGTGCGTTTGATATGCAGAACCAGCGATATCTTGGTTTTCTTGGGGGTTCAAGCTGAGATATGCATTTTTTACGATAATCATGGTGAGACTTCTGTCCGAAGTATGCAGAATCATCGAGATCGCACTTTTCGAGCTATTTAATGCGAGAAACACGATATCTGGTGTTTTCAGCACTCCACAGTGCGTACGATATGCAGAACCGGCGATATCTTGGTTTTCGTGGGGTTTCAAGCTGAGATATGCATTGTCTGCGATAATCTTGGTGAGACTTCTGTTCGAAGTGTGCAGAATCATCGAGATCGCTCTTTTCGAGCTATTTAATGCGAGAAACACGTTTTCTGGGGTTTTCACCACACCACAGTTCGTTGGATATGCAGAACCAGCGATATCTTGGTTTTCGTGGGGTTTCAAGCTGAGATATGCATTTTTTACGATAATCATGGTGAGACTTTTGTCCGAAGTATGCAGAATCATCGAGATCGCACTTTTCGAACTATTTAATGCGAGAAACACGATATCTGGTGTTTTCAGCACTCCACAGTGCGTACGATATGCAGAACCGGCGATATCTTGGTTTTCGTGGGGTTTCAAGCTGAGATATGCATTGTCTGCGATAATCTTGGTGAGACTTCTGTCCGAAGTATGCAGAATCATCGGGATCGCTCTTTTCGAGCTATTAAATGCGAGAAACACGTTTTCTGGGGTTTTCACCACTCCACAGTTCGTAGGATATGCAGAACAGGAGATATCTTAATTTTCGTGGTTTTTCCAGCTGAGATATGCATTTTCAGCGATAATCTTGGTGAGTCTTTTGTCAGAAGTATGCAGAATCATCGAGATCGCACTTTTCGAGCTATTTAATGCGAGAAACACGATATCT
>CATORF010000161.1:22500-32500 GCA_951804975.1 Anthophora plumipes | reverse complement strand
TTTTTCGTCGTCGGGTCTCTCGGAGATCCGATCGACGATGCTCTCCCAATTTATATGTTCTGGCCTTTTACTCTGCGAGTAAGACCCTTTTCTCTTAGCGATCCCAACATTCGCTCTCAAAGTCCACTTCATATTTCTGACACCTCTTGATTTTCAATTCCCAAGTAACACTTTTCGTCTTTCTTAGAGTGTAAAATTAGCTATGTTATACGGTACACTCTTTCAATACTTTAAAATTATTCAAACCTTCCTCTCTTCGCTCAAGGCTACTCCACACGCATCGCGTGTTTACGCACCCTCGTACGTCTAAAGTGTTTGAAAAATATTCAACATTCCCCTTTATGTAAAAGAGTAGAATAAATTCTATCTCTGATACGGAGTGTTTACAATTCCTTTCGCTCGGAACAAGCCCCTTAATAATTAAAGGAGAGAGTAGATGCTCAGTCGTACAAGCACGCCGATAAAACGAACGTACAGGTCACCAACACCCCGGCAGGGTGCTCGCCACATATAGGCCATTCGGTCAAAGACACCGACCCGTGGCAATGCTGTGAAGAGAATTATCCAGGACGACGCAAGGAGATAGAACAGTCGAAAGAACTACAAGAGTCCTACCGAGGAGCGGTGACTGCTTCTCAACCGAGGTCATAGAATAGCCACACGCCCGCTCCGCTCCACGCCAAGCGCGTCGGATCGTCGTCTCTCTTATAGATACGAAACGAGCGGCCGGGCGGTCGGCGACGCCTGGGCTACGCCACGCGCACTTACCGTGCGAACTCGCTAAACGAGCGCGCCAACCGGAAGGCGCGTTGGAACTTAAACGATCAAAACACGCACCTCAAGAAAAAGGACGCAAAAAAAATTATACCAGGCCCTTCAGCAAGATTATAGCAAGCATACGAAAAAAAAAATTTTCAAAAATGTTAAAATTTTTTTTCGGCGCAGGTAAAAAATTTTTAAAAAAGGATGTATTTAAAAACAAACTGCAGACTAATGTGTAGAATGAACATACGCACCTACACGTATAAAACAAATTGTAAGTCCACCTGACGGTTTTCGAGAAAAACTCAAGAAACCGACCGCTTTCGGAGTTTCTCCGAGCGGCCGAGGCGAATTTTTCTAAGTCCCTGCGCGCCGTAGCCTGGCCGTACGTGCGACGCGTGTAACTTCGCCCGTTCGGATCGTTGTTGCGCCCGATCTACGGGTCGGATCGAGGAGACAGCTATATGGTTCGCTTCGCATTGCTACTGGCTACGTGATGAGCGTGAAACATTTTGCAAAATCGAAAATTTTTCGTTCGGTCCAGGTGGAAAATTTTCAAAAAAATTTTCGGACGGACGGGAACGTTAGATCATTGTGTGGGACGCCGAGACGGACACGTACGTGCAAAAAAAGTGTATGGTCGACCTGACGGTTTTCGAGAAAAACTCAAGAAACCGACCGCTTTCGGAGTTTCTCCGAGCGGCCGAGGCGAATTTTTCTAAGTCCCTGCGCGCCGTAGCCTGGCCGTACGTGCGACGCGTGTAACTTCGCCCGTTCGGATCGTTGTTGCGCCCGATCTACGGGTCGGATCGAGGAGACAGCTATATGGTTCGCTTCGCATTGCTACTGGCTACGTGATGAGCGTGAAACATTTTGCAAAATCGAAAATTTTTCGTTCGGTCCAGGTGGAAAATTTTCAAAAAAATTTTCGGACGGACGGGAACGTTAGATCATTGTGTGGGACGCCGAGACGGACACGTACGTGCAAAAAAAGTGTATGGTCGACCTGACGGTTTTCGAGAAAAACTCAAGAAACCGACCGCTTTCGGAGTTTCTCCGAGCGGCCGAGGCGAATTTTTCTAAGTCCCTGCGCGCCGTAGCCTGGCCGTACGTGCGACGCGTGTAACTTCGCCCGTTCGGATCGTTGTTGCGCCCGATCTACGGGTCGGATCGAGGAGACAGCTATATGGTTCGCTTCGCATTGCTACTGGCTACGTGATGAGCGTGAAACATTTTGCAAAATCGAAAATTTTTCGTTCGGTCCAGGTGGAAAATTTTCAAAAAAATTTTCGGACGGACGGGAACGTTAGATCATTGTGTGGGACGCCGAGACGGACACGTACGTGCAAAAAAAGTGTATGGTCGACCTGACGGTTTTCGAGAAAAACTCAAGAAACCGACCGCTTTCGGAGTTTCTCCGAGCGGCCGAGGCGAATTTTTCTAAGTCCCTGCGCGCCGTAGCCTGGCCGTACGTGCGACGCGTGTAACTTCGCCCGTTCGGATCGTTGTTGCGCCCGATCTACGGGTCGGATCGAGGAGACAGCTATATGGTTCGCTTCGCATTGCTACTGGCTACGTGATGAGCGTGAAACATTTTGCAAAATCGAAAATTTTTCGTTCGGTCCAGGTGGAAAATTTTCAAAAAAATTTTCGGACGGACGGGAACGTTAGATCATTGTGTGGGACGCCGAGACGGACACGTACGTGCAAAAAAAGTGTATGGTCGACCTGACGGTTTTCGAGAAAAACTCAAGAAACCGACCGCTTTCGGAGTTTCTCCGAGCGGCCGAGGCGAATTTTTCTAAGTCCCTGCGCGCCGTAGCCTGGCCGTACGTGCGACGCGTGTAACTTCGCCCGTTCGGATCGTTGTTGCGCCCGATCTACGGGTCGGATCGAGGAGACAGCTATATGGTTCGCTTCGCATTGCTACTGGCTACGTGATGAGCGTGAAACATTTTGCAAAATCGAAAATTTTTCGTTCGGTCCAGGTGGAAAATTTTCAAAAAAATTTTCGGACGGACGGGAACGTTAGATCATTGTGTGGGACGCCGAGACGGACACGTACGTGCAAAAAAAGTGTATGGTCGACCTGACGGTTTTCGAGAAAAACTCAAGAAACCGACCGCTTTCGGAGTTTCTCCGAGCGGCCGAGGCGAATTTTTCTAAGTCCCTGCGCGCCGTAGCCTGGCCGTACGTGCGACGCGTGTAACTTCGCCCGTTCGGATCGTTGTTGCGCCCGATCTACGGGTCGGATCGAGGAGACAGCTATATGGTTCGCTTCGCATTGCTACTGGCTACGTGATGAGCGTGAAACATTTTGCAAAATCGAAAATTTTTCGTTCGGTCCAGGTGGAAAATTTTCAAAAAAATTTTCGGACGGACGGGAACGTTAGATCATTGTGTGGGACGCCGAGACGGACACGTACGTGCAAAAAAAGTGTATGGTCGACCTGACGGTTTTCGAGAAAAACTCAAGAAACCGACCGCTTTCGGAGTTTCTCCGAGCGGCCGAGGCGAATTTTTCTAAGTCCCTGCGCGCCGTAGCCTGGCCGTACGTGCGACGCGTGTAACTTCGCCCGTTCGGATCGTTGTTGCGCCCGATCTACGGGTCGGATCGAGGAGACAGCTGTATGGTTCGCTTCGCATTGCTACTGGCTACGTGATGAGCGTGAAACATTTTGCAAAATCGAAAATTTTTCGTTCGGTCCAGGTGGAAAATTTTCAAAAAAATTTTCGGACGGACGGGAACGTTAGATCATTGTGTGGGACGCCGAGACGGACACGTACGTGCAAAAAAAGTGTATGGTCGACCTGACGGTTTTCGAGAAAAACTCAAGAAACCGACCGCTTTCGGAGTTTCTCCGAGCGGCCGAGGCGAATTTTTCTAAGTCCCTGCGCGCCGTAGCCTGGCCGTACGTGCGACGCGTGTAACTTCGCCCGTTCGGATCGTTGTTGCGCCCGATCTACGGGTCGGATCGAGGAGACAGCTATATGGTTCGCTTCGCATTGCTACTGGCTACGTGATGAGCGTGAAACATTTTGCAAAATCGAAAATTTTTCGTTCGGTCCAGGTGGAAAATTTTCAAAAAAATTTTCGGACGGACGGGAACGTTAGATCATTGTGTGGGACGCCGAGACGGACACGTACGTGCAAAAAAAGTGTATGGTCGACCTGACGGTTTTCGAGAAAAACTCAAGAAACCGACCGCTTTCGGAGTTTCTCCGAGCGGCCGAGGCGAATTTTTCTAAGTCCCTGCGCGCCGTAGCCTGGCCGTACGTGCGACGCGTGTAACTTCGCCCGTTCGGATCGTTGTTGCGCCCGATCTACGGGTCGGATCGAGGAGACAGCTATATGGTTCGCTTCGCATTGCTACTGGCTACGTGATGAGCGTGAAACATTTTGCAAAATCGAAAATTTTTCGTTCGGTCCAGGTGGAAAATTTTCAAAAAAATTTTCGGACGGACGGGAACGTTAGATCATTGTGTGGGACGCCGAGACGGACACGTACGTGCAAAAAAAGTGTATGGTCGACCTGACGGTTTTCGAGAAAAACTCAAGAAACCGACCGCTTTCGGAGTTTCTCCGAGCGGCCGAGGCGAATTTTTCTAAGTCCCTGCGCGCCGTAGCCTGGCCGTACGTGCGACGCGTGTAACTTCGCCCGTTCGGATCGTTGTTGCGCCCGATCTACGGGTCGGATCGAGGAGACAGCTGTATGGTTCGCTTCGCATTGCTACTGGCTACGTGATGAGCGTGAAACATTTTGCAAAATCGAAAATTTTTCGTTCGGTCCAGGTGGAAAATTTTCAAAAAAATTTTCGGACGGACGGGAACGTTAGATCATTGTGTGGGACGCCGAGACGGACACGTACGTGCAAAAAAAGTGTATGGTCGACCTGACGGTTTTCGAGAAAAACTCAAGAAACCGACCGCTTTCGGAGTTTCTCCGAGCGGCCGAGGCGAATTTTTCTAAGTCCCTGCGCGCCGTAGCCTGGCCGTACGTGCGACGCGTGTAACTTCGCCCGTTCGGATCGTTGTTGCGCCCGATCTACGGGTCGGATCGAGGAGACAGCTATATGGTTCGCTTCGCATTGCTACTGGCTACGTGATGAGCGTGAAACATTTTGCAAAATCGAAAATTTTTCGTTCGGTCCAGGTGGAAAATTTTCAAAAAAATTTTCGGACGGACGGGAACGTTAGATCATTGTGTGGGACGCCGAGACGGACACGTACGTGCAAAAAAAGTGTATGGTCGACCTGACGGTTTTCGAGAAAAACTCAAGAAACCGACCGCTTTCGGAGTTTCTCCGAGCGGCCGAGGCGAATTTTTCTAAGTCCCTGCGCGCCGTAGCCTGGCCGTACGTGCGACGCGTGTAACTTCGCCCGTTCGGATCGTTGTTGCGCCCGATCTACGGGTCGGATCGAGGAGACAGCTGTATGGTTCGCTTCGCATTGCTACTGGCTACGTGATGAGCGTGAAACATTTTGCAAAATCGAAAATTTTTCGTTCGGTCCAGGTGGAAAATTTTCAAAAAAATTTTCGGACGGACGGGAACGTTAGATCATTGTGTGGGACGCCGAGACGGACACGTACGTGCAAAAAAAGTGTATGGTCGACCTGACGGTTTTCGAGAAAAACTCAAGAAACCGACCGCTTTCGGAGTTTCTCCGAGCGGCCGAGGCGAATTTTTCTAAGTCCCTGCGCGCCGTAGCCTGGCCGTACGTGCGACGCGTGTAACTTCGCCCGTTCGGATCGTTGTTGCGCCCGATCTACGGGTCGGATCGAGGAGACAGCTATATGGTTCGCTTCGCATTGCTACTGGCTACGTGATGAGCGTGAAACATTTTGCAAAATCGAAAATTTTTCGTTCGGTCCAGGTGGAAAATTTTCAAAAAAATTTTCGGACGGACGGGAACGTTAGATCATTGTGTGGGACGCCGAGACGGACACGTACGTGCAAAAAAAGTGTATGGTCGACCTGACGGTTTTCGAGAAAAACTCAAGAAACCGACCGCTTTCGGAGTTTCTCCGAGCGGCCGAGGCGAATTTTTCTAAGTCCCTGCGCGCCGTAGCCTGGCCGTACGTGCGACGCGTGTAACTTCGCCCGTTCGGATCGTTGTTGCGCCCGATCTACGGGTCGGATCGAGGAGACAGCTGTATGGTTCGCTTCGCATTGCTACTGGCTACGTGATGAGCGTGAAACATTTTGCAAAATCGAAAATTTTTCGTTCGGTCCAGGTGGAAAATTTTCAAAAAAATTTTCGGACGGACGGGAACGTTAGATCATTGTGTGGGACGCCGAGACGGACACGTACGTGCAAAAAAAGTGTATGGTCGACCTGACGGTTTTCGAGAAAAACTCAAGAAACCGACCGCTTTCGGAGTTTCTCCGAGCGGCCGAGGCGAATTTTTCTAAGTCCCTGCGCGCCGTAGCCTGGCCGTACGTGCGACGCGTGTAACTTCGCCCGTTCGGATCGTTGTTGCGCCCGATCTACGGGTCGGATCGAGGAGACAGCTGTATGGTTCGCTTCGCATTGCTACTGGCTACGTGATGAGCGTGAAACATTTTGCAAAATCGAAAATTTTTCGTTCGGTCCAGGTGGAAAATTTTCAAAAAAATTTTCGGACGGACGGGAACGTTAGATCATTGTGTGGGACGCCGAGACGGACACGTACGTGCAAAAAAAGTGTATGGTCGACCTGACGGTTTTCGAGAAAAACTCAAGAAACCGACCGCTTTCGGAGTTTCTCCGAGCGGCCGAGGCGAATTTTTCTAAGTCCCTGCGCGCCGTAGCCTGGCCGTACGTGCGACGCGTGTAACTTCGCCCGTTCGGATCGTTGTTGCGCCCGATCTACGGGTCGGATCGAGGAGACAGCTATATGGTTCGCTTCGCATTGCTACTGGCTACGTGATGAGCGTGAAACATTTTGCAAAATCGAAAATTTTTCGTTCGGTCCAGGTGGAAAATTTTCAAAAAAATTTTCGGACGGACGGGAACGTTAGATCATTGTGTGGGACGCCGAGACGGACACGTACGTGCAAAAAAAGTGTATGGTCGACCTGACGGTTTTCGAGAAAAACTCAAGAAACCGACCGCTTTCGGAGTTTCTCCGAGCGGCCGAGGCGAATTTTTCTAAGTCCCTGCGCGCCGTAGCCTGGCCGTACGTGCGACGCGTGTAACTTCGCCCGTTCGGATCGTTGTTGCGCCCGATCTACGGGTCGGATCGAGGAGACAGCTGTATGGTTCGCTTCGCATTGCTACTGGCTACGTGATGAGCGTGAAACATTTTGCAAAATCGAAAATTTTTCGTTCGGTCCAGGTGGAAAATTTTCAAAAAAATTTTCGGACGGACGGGAACGTTAGATCATTGTGTGGGACGCCGAGACGGACACGTACGTGCAAAAAAAGTGTATGGTCGACCTGACGGTTTTCGAGAAAAACTCAAGAAACCGACCGCTTTCGGAGTTTCTCCGAGCGGCCGAGGCGAATTTTTCTAAGTCCCTGCGCGCCGTAGCCTGGCCGTACGTGCGACGCGTGTAACTTCGCCCGTTCGGATCGTTGTTGCGCCCGATCTACGGGTCGGATCGAGGAGACAGCTATATGGTTCGCTTCGCATTGCTACTGGCTACGTGATGAGCGTGAAACATTTTGCAAAATCGAAAATTTTTCGTTCGGTCCAGGTGGAAAATTTTCAAAAAAATTTTCGGACGGACGGGAACGTTAGATCATTGTGTGGGACGCCGAGACGGACACGTACGTGCAAAAAAAGTGTATGGTCGACCTGACGGTTTTCGAGAAAAACTCAAGAAACCGACCGCTTTCGGAGTTTCTCCGAGCGGCCGAGGCGAATTTTTCTAAGTCCCTGCGCGCCGTAGCCTGGCCGTACGTGCGACGCGTGTAACTTCGCCCGTTCGGATCGTTGTTGCGCCCGATCTACGGGTCGGATCGAGGAGACAGCTGTATGGTTCGCTTCGCATTGCTACTGGCTACGTGATGAGCGTGAAACATTTTGCAAAATCGAAAATTTTTCGTTCGGTCCAGGTGGAAAATTTTCAAAAAAATTTTCGGACGGACGGGAACGTTAGATCATTGTGTGGGACGCCGAGACGGACACGTACGTGCAAAAAAAGTGTATGGTCGACCTGACGGTTTTCGAGAAAAACTCAAGAAACCGACCGCTTTCGGAGTTTCTCCGAGCGGCCGAGGCGAATTTTTCTAAGTCCCTGCGCGCCGTAGCCTGGCCGTACGTGCGACGCGTGTAACTTCGCCCGTTCGGATCGTTGTTGCGCCCGATCTACGGGTCGGATCGAGGAGACAGCTATATGGTTCGCTTCGCATTGCTACTGGCTACGTGATGAGCGTGAAACATTTTGCAAAATCGAAAATTTTTCGTTCGGTCCAGGTGGAAAATTTTCAAAAAAATTTTCGGACGGACGGGAACGTTAGATCATTGTGTGGGACGCCGAGACGGACACGTACGTGCAAAAAAAGTGTATGGTCGACCTGACGGTTTTCGAGAAAAACTCAAGAAACCGACCGCTTTCGGAGTTTCTCCGAGCGGCCGAGGCGAATTTTTCTAAGTCCCTGCGCGCCGTAGCCTGGCCGTACGTGCGACGCGTGTAACTTCGCCCGTTCGGATCGTTGTTGCGCCCGATCTACGGGTCGGATCGAGGAGACAGCTGTATGGTTCGCTTCGCATTGCTACTGGCTACGTGATGAGCGTGAAACATTTTGCAAAATCGAAAATTTTTCGTTCGGTCCAGGTGGAAAATTTTCAAAAAAATTTTCGGACGGACGGGAACGTTAGATCATTGTGTGGGACGCCGAGACGGACACGTACGTGCAAAAAAAGTGTATGGTCGACCTGACGGTTTTCGAGAAAAACTCAAGAAACCGACCGCTTTCGGAGTTTCTCCGAGCGGCCGAGGCGAATTTTTCTAAGTCCCTGCGCGCCGTAGCCTGGCCGTACGTGCGACGCGTGTAACTTCGCCCGTTCGGATCGTTGTTGCGCCCGATCTACGGGTCGGATCGAGGAGACAGCTATATGGTTCGCTTCGCATTGCTACTGGCTACGTGATGAGCGTGAAACATTTTGCAAAATCGAAAATTTTTCGTTCGGTCCAGGTGGAAAATTTTCAAAAAAATTTTCGGACGGACGGGAACGTTAGATCATTGTGTGGGACGCCGAGACGGACACGTACGTGCAAAAAAAGTGTATGGTCGACCTGACGGTTTTCGAGAAAAACTCAAGAAACCGACCGCTTTCGGAGTTTCTCCGAGCGGCCGAGGCGAATTTTTCTAAGTCCCTGCGCGCCGTAGCCTGGCCGTACGTGCGACGCGTGTAACTTCGCCCGTTCGGATCGTTGTTGCGCCCGATCTACGGGTCGGATCGAGGAGACAGCTGTATGGTTCGCTTCGCATTGCTACTGGCTACGTGATGAGCGTGAAACATTTTGCAAAATCGAAAATTTTTCGTTCGGTCCAGGTGGAAAATTTTCAAAAAAATTTTCGGACGGACGGGAACGTTAGATCATTGTGTGGGACGCCGAGACGGACACGTACGTGCAAAAAAAGTGTATGGTCGACCTGACGGTTTTCGAGAAAAACTCAAGAAACCGACCGCTTTCGGAGTTTCTCCGAGCGGCCGAGGCGAATTTTTCTAAGTCCCTGCGCGCCGTAGCCTGGCCGTACGTGCGACGCGTGTAACTTCGCCCGTTCGGATCGTTGTTGCGCCCGATCTACGGGTCGGATCGAGGAGACAGCTATATGGTTCGCTTCGCATTGCTACTGGCTACGTGATGAGCGTGAAACATTTTGCAAAATCGAAAATTTTTCGTTCGGTCCAGGTGGAAAATTTTCAAAAAAATTTTCGGACGGACGGGAACGTTAGATCATTGTGTGGGACGCCGAGACGGACACGTACGTGCAAAAAAAGTGTATGGTCGACCTGACGGTTTTCGAGAAAAACTCAAGAAACCGACCGCTTTCGGAGTTTCTCCGAGCGGCCGAGGCGAATTTTTCTAAGTCCCTGCGCGCCGTAGCCTGGCCGTACGTGCGACGCGTGTAACTTCGCCCGTTCGGATCGTTGTTGCGCCCGATCTACGGGTCGGATCGAGGAGACAGCTATATGGTTCGCTTCGCATTGCTACTGGCTACGTGATGAGCGTGAAACATTTTGCAAAATCGAAAATTTTTCGTTCGGTCCAGGTGGAAAATTTTCAAAAAAATTTTCGGACG
>CATORF010000161.1:0-7500 GCA_951804975.1 Anthophora plumipes | reverse complement strand
TTTACAATTCCTTTCGCTCGGAACAAGCCCCTTAATAATTAAAGGAGAGAGTAGATGCTCAGTCGTACAAGCACGCCGATAAAACGAACGTACAGGTCACCAACACCCCGGCAGGGTGCTCGCCACATATAGGCCATTCGGTCAAAGACACCGACCCGTGGCAATGCTGTGAAGAGAATTATCCAGGACGACGCAAGGAGATAGAACAGTCGAAAGAACTACAAGAGTCCTACCGAGGAGCGGTGACTGCTTCTCAACCGAGGTCATAGAATAGCCACACGCCCGCTCCGCTCCACGCCAAGCGCGTCGGATCGTCGTCTCTCTTATAGATACGAAACGAGCGGCCGGGCGGTCGGCGACGCCTGGGCTACGCCACGCGCACTTACCGTGCGAACTCGCTAAACGAGCGCGCCAACCGGAAGGCGCGTTGGAACTTAAACGATCAAAACACGCACCTCAAGAAAAAGGACGCAAAAAAAATTATACCAGGCCCTTCAGCAAGATTATAGCAAGCATACGAAAAAAAAAATTTTCAAAAATGTTAAAATTTTTTTTCGGCGCAGGTAAAAAATTTTTAAAAAAGGATGTATTTAAAAACAAACTGCAGACTAATGTGTAGAATGAACATACGCACCTACACGTATAAAACAAATTGTAAGTCCACCTGACGGTTTTCGAGAAAAACTCAAGAAACCGACCGCTTTCGGAGTTTCTCCGAGCGGCCGAGGCGAATTTTTCTAAGTCCCTGCGCGCCGTAGCCTGGCCGTACGTGCGACGCGTGTAACTTCGCCCGTTCGGATCGTTGTTGCGCCCGATCTACGGGTCGGATCGAGGAGACAGCTATATGGTTCGCTTCGCATTGCTACTGGCTACGTGATGAGCGTGAAACATTTTGCAAAATCGAAAATTTTTCGTTCGGTCCAGGTGGAAAATTTTCAAAAAAATTTTCGGACGGACGGGAACGTTAGATCATTGTGTGGGACGCCGAGACGGACACGTACGTGCAAAAAAAGTGTATGGTCGACCTGACGGTTTTCGAGAAAAACTCAAGAAACCGACCGCTTTCGGAGTTTCTCCGAGCGGCCGAGGCGAATTTTTCTAAGTCCCTGCGCGCCGTAGCCTGGCCGTACGTGCGACGCGTGTAACTTCGCCCGTTCGGATCGTTGTTGCGCCCGATCTACGGGTCGGATCGAGGAGACAGCTATATGGTTCGCTTCGCATTGCTACTGGCTACGTGATGAGCGTGAAACATTTTGCAAAATCGAAAATTTTTCGTTCGGTCCAGGTGGAAAATTTTCAAAAAAATTTTCGGACGGACGGGAACGTTAGATCATTGTGTGGGACGCCGAGACGGACACGTACGTGCAAAAAAAGTGTATGGTCGACCTGACGGTTTTCGAGAAAAACTCAAGAAACCGACCGCTTTCGGAGTTTCTCCGAGCGGCCGAGGCGAATTTTTCTAAGTCCCTGCGCGCCGTAGCCTGGCCGTACGTGCGACGCGTGTAACTTCGCCCGTTCGGATCGTTGTTGCGCCCGATCTACGGGTCGGATCGAGGAGACAGCTATATGGTTCGCTTCGCATTGCTACTGGCTACGTGATGAGCGTGAAACATTTTGCAAAATCGAAAATTTTTCGTTCGGTCCAGGTGGAAAATTTTCAAAAAAATTTTCGGACGGACGGGAACGTTAGATCATTGTGTGGGACGCCGAGACGGACACGTACGTGCAAAAAAAGTGTATGGTCGACCTGACGGTTTTCGAGAAAAACTCAAGAAACCGACCGCTTTCGGAGTTTCTCCGAGCGGCCGAGGCGAATTTTTCTAAGTCCCTGCGCGCCGTAGCCTGGCCGTACGTGCGACGCGTGTAACTTCGCCCGTTCGGATCGTTGTTGCGCCCGATCTACGGGTCGGATCGAGGAGACAGCTATATGGTTCGCTTCGCATTGCTACTGGCTACGTGATGAGCGTGAAACATTTTGCAAAATCGAAAATTTTTCGTTCGGTCCAGGTGGAAAATTTTCAAAAAAATTTTCGGACGGACGGGAACGTTAGATCATTGTGTGGGACGCCGAGACGGACACGTACGTGCAAAAAAAGTGTATGGTCGACCTGACGGTTTTCGAGAAAAACTCAAGAAACCGACCGCTTTCGGAGTTTCTCCGAGCGGCCGAGGCGAATTTTTCTAAGTCCCTGCGCGCCGTAGCCTGGCCGTACGTGCGACGCGTGTAACTTCGCCCGTTCGGATCGTTGTTGCGCCCGATCTACGGGTCGGATCGAGGAGACAGCTATATGGTTCGCTTCGCATTGCTACTGGCTACGTGATGAGCGTGAAACATTTTGCAAAATCGAAAATTTTTCGTTCGGTCCAGGTGGAAAATTTTCAAAAAAATTTTCGGACGGACGGGAACGTTAGATCATTGTGTGGGACGCCGAGACGGACACGTACGTGCAAAAAAAGTGTATGGTCGACCTGACGGTTTTCGAGAAAAACTCAAGAAACCGACCGCTTTCGGAGTTTCTCCGAGCGGCCGAGGCGAATTTTTCTAAGTCCCTGCGCGCCGTAGCCTGGCCGTACGTGCGACGCGTGTAACTTCGCCCGTTCGGATCGTTGTTGCGCCCGATCTACGGGTCGGATCGAGGAGACAGCTATATGGTTCGCTTCGCATTGCTACTGGCTACGTGATGAGCGTGAAACATTTTGCAAAATCGAAAATTTTTCGTTCGGTCCAGGTGGAAAATTTTCAAAAAAATTTTCGGACGGACGGGAACGTTAGATCATTGTGTGGGACGCCGAGACGGACACGTACGTGCAAAAAAAGTGTATGGTCGACCTGACGGTTTTCGAGAAAAACTCAAGAAACCGACCGCTTTCGGAGTTTCTCCGAGCGGCCGAGGCGAATTTTTCTAAGTCCCTGCGCGCCGTAGCCTGGCCGTACGTGCGACGCGTGTAACTTCGCCCGTTCGGATCGTTGTTGCGCCCGATCTACGGGTCGGATCGAGGAGACAGCTGTATGGTTCGCTTCGCATTGCTACTGGCTACGTGATGAGCGTGAAACATTTTGCAAAATCGAAAATTTTTCGTTCGGTCCAGGTGGAAAATTTTCAAAAAAATTTTCGGACGGACGGGAACGTTAGATCATTGTGTGGGACGCCGAGACGGACACGTACGTGCAAAAAAAGTGTATGGTCGACCTGACGGTTTTCGAGAAAAACTCAAGAAACCGACCGCTTTCGGAGTTTCTCCGAGCGGCCGAGGCGAATTTTTCTAAGTCCCTGCGCGCCGTAGCCTGGCCGTACGTGCGACGCGTGTAACTTCGCCCGTTCGGATCGTTGTTGCGCCCGATCTACGGGTCGGATCGAGGAGACAGCTATATGGTTCGCTTCGCATTGCTACTGGCTACGTGATGAGCGTGAAACATTTTGCAAAATCGAAAATTTTTCGTTCGGTCCAGGTGGAAAATTTTCAAAAAAATTTTCGGACGGACGGGAACGTTAGATCATTGTGTGGGACGCCGAGACGGACACGTACGTGCAAAAAAAGTGTATGGTCGACCTGACGGTTTTCGAGAAAAACTCAAGAAACCGACCGCTTTCGGAGTTTCTCCGAGCGGCCGAGGCGAATTTTTCTAAGTCCCTGCGCGCCGTAGCCTGGCCGTACGTGCGACGCGTGTAACTTCGCCCGTTCGGATCGTTGTTGCGCCCGATCTACGGGTCGGATCGAGGAGACAGCTATATGGTTCGCTTCGCATTGCTACTGGCTACGTGATGAGCGTGAAACATTTTGCAAAATCGAAAATTTTTCGTTCGGTCCAGGTGGAAAATTTTCAAAAAAATTTTCGGACGGACGGGAACGTTAGATCATTGTGTGGGACGCCGAGACGGACACGTACGTGCAAAAAAAGTGTATGGTCGACCTGACGGTTTTCGAGAAAAACTCAAGAAACCGACCGCTTTCGGAGTTTCTCCGAGCGGCCGAGGCGAATTTTTCTAAGTCCCTGCGCGCCGTAGCCTGGCCGTACGTGCGACGCGTGTAACTTCGCCCGTTCGGATCGTTGTTGCGCCCGATCTACGGGTCGGATCGAGGAGACAGCTGTATGGTTCGCTTCGCATTGCTACTGGCTACGTGATGAGCGTGAAACATTTTGCAAAATCGAAAATTTTTCGTTCGGTCCAGGTGGAAAATTTTCAAAAAAATTTTCGGACGGACGGGAACGTTAGATCATTGTGTGGGACGCCGAGACGGACACGTACGTGCAAAAAAAGTGTATGGTCGACCTGACGGTTTTCGAGAAAAACTCAAGAAACCGACCGCTTTCGGAGTTTCTCCGAGCGGCCGAGGCGAATTTTTCTAAGTCCCTGCGCGCCGTAGCCTGGCCGTACGTGCGACGCGTGTAACTTCGCCCGTTCGGATCGTTGTTGCGCCCGATCTACGGGTCGGATCGAGGAGACAGCTATATGGTTCGCTTCGCATTGCTACTGGCTACGTGATGAGCGTGAAACATTTTGCAAAATCGAAAATTTTTCGTTCGGTCCAGGTGGAAAATTTTCAAAAAAATTTTCGGACGGACGGGAACGTTAGATCATTGTGTGGGACGCCGAGACGGACACGTACGTGCAAAAAAAGTGTATGGTCGACCTGACGGTTTTCGAGAAAAACTCAAGAAACCGACCGCTTTCGGAGTTTCTCCGAGCGGCCGAGGCGAATTTTTCTAAGTCCCTGCGCGCCGTAGCCTGGCCGTACGTGCGACGCGTGTAACTTCGCCCGTTCGGATCGTTGTTGCGCCCGATCTACGGGTCGGATCGAGGAGACAGCTGTATGGTTCGCTTCGCATTGCTACTGGCTACGTGATGAGCGTGAAACATTTTGCAAAATCGAAAATTTTTCGTTCGGTCCAGGTGGAAAATTTTCAAAAAAATTTTCGGACGGACGGGAACGTTAGATCATTGTGTGGGACGCCGAGACGGACACGTACGTGCAAAAAAAGTGTATGGTCGACCTGACGGTTTTCGAGAAAAACTCAAGAAACCGACCGCTTTCGGAGTTTCTCCGAGCGGCCGAGGCGAATTTTTCTAAGTCCCTGCGCGCCGTAGCCTGGCCGTACGTGCGACGCGTGTAACTTCGCCCGTTCGGATCGTTGTTGCGCCCGATCTACGGGTCGGATCGAGGAGACAGCTATATGGTTCGCTTCGCATTGCTACTGGCTACGTGATGAGCGTGAAACATTTTGCAAAATCGAAAATTTTTCGTTCGGTCCAGGTGGAAAATTTTCAAAAAAATTTTCGGACGGACGGGAACGTTAGATCATTGTGTGGGACGCCGAGACGGACACGTACGTGCAAAAAAAGTGTATGGTCGACCTGACGGTTTTCGAGAAAAACTCAAGAAACCGACCGCTTTCGGAGTTTCTCCGAGCGGCCGAGGCGAATTTTTCTAAGTCCCTGCGCGCCGTAGCCTGGCCGTACGTGCGACGCGTGTAACTTCGCCCGTTCGGATCGTTGTTGCGCCCGATCTACGGGTCGGATCGAGGAGACAGCTGTATGGTTCGCTTCGCATTGCTACTGGCTACGTGATGAGCGTGAAACATTTTGCAAAATCGAAAATTTTTCGTTCGGTCCAGGTGGAAAATTTTCAAAAAATTTTCGGACGGACGGGAACGTTAGATCATTGTGTGGGACGCCGAGACGGACACGTACGTGCAAAAAAGTGTATGGTCGACCTGACGGTTTTCGAGAAAAACTCAAGAAACCGACCGCTTTCGGAGTTTCTCCGAGCGGCCGAGGCGAATTTTTCTAAGTCCCTGCGCGCCGTAGCCTGGCCGTACGTGCGACGCGTGTAACTTCGCCCGTTCGGATCGTTGTTGCGCCCGATCTACGGGTCGGATCGAGGAGACAGCTGTATGGTTCGCTTCGCATTGCTACTGGCTACGTGATGAGCGTGAAACATTTTGCAAAATCGAAAATTTTTCGTTCGGTCCAGGTGGAAAATTTTCAAAAAAATTTTCGGACGGACGGGAACGTTAGATCATTGTGTGGGACGCCGAGACGGACACGTACGTGCAAAAAAAGTGTATGGTCGACCTGACGGTTTTCGAGAAAAACTCAAGAAACCGACCGCTTTCGGAGTTTCTCCGAGCGGCCGAGGCGAATTTTTCTAAGTCCCTGCGCGCCGTAGCCTGGCCGTACGTGCGACGCGTGTAACTTCGCCCGTTCGGATCGTTGTTGCGCCCGATCTACGGGTCGGATCGAGGAGACAGCTATATGGTTCGCTTCGCATTGCTACTGGCTACGTGATGAGCGTGAAACATTTTGCAAAATCGAAAATTTTTCGTTCGGTCCAGGTGGAAAATTTTCAAAAAAATTTTCGGACGGACGGGAACGTTAGATCATTGTGTGGGACGCCGAGACGGACACGTACGTGCAAAAAAAGTGTATGGTCGACCTGACGGTTTTCGAGAAAAACTCAAGAAACCGACCGCTTTCGGAGTTTCTCCGAGCGGCCGAGGCGAATTTTTCTAAGTCCCTGCGCGCCGTAGCCTGGCCGTACGTGCGACGCGTGTAACTTCGCCCGTTCGGATCGTTGTTGCGCCCGATCTACGGGTCGGATCGAGGAGACAGCTGTATGGTTCGCTTCGCATTGCTACTGGCTACGTGATGAGCGTGAAACATTTTGCAAAATCGAAAATTTTTCGTTCGGTCCAGGTGGAAAATTTTCAAAAAAATTTTCGGACGGACGGGAACGTTAGATCATTGTGTGGGACGCCGAGACGGACACGTACGTGCAAAAAAAGTGTATGGTCGACCTGACGGTTTTCGAGAAAAACTCAAGAAACCGACCGCTTTCGGAGTTTCTCCGAGCGGCCGAGGCGAATTTTTCTAAGTCCCTGCGCGCCGTAGCCTGGCCGTACGTGCGACGCGTGTAACTTCGCCCGTTCGGATCGTTGTTGCGCCCGATCTACGGGTCGGATCGAGGAGACAGCTATATGGTTCGCTTCGCATTGCTACTGGCTACGTGATGAGCGTGAAACATTTTGCAAAATCGAAAATTTTTCGTTCGGTCCAGGTGGAAAATTTTCAAAAAAATTTCGGACGGACGGGAACGTTAGATCATTGTGTGGGACGCCGAGACGGACACGTACGTGCAAAAAAAGTGTATGGTCGACCTGACGGTTTTCGAGAAAAACTCAAGAAACCGACCGCTTTCGGAGTTTCTCCGAGCGGCCGAGGCGAATTTTTCTAAGTCCCTGCGCGCCGTAGCCTGGCCGTACGTGCGACGCGTGTAACTTCGCCCGTTCGGATCGTTGTTGCGCCCGATCTACGGGTCGGATCGAGGAGACAGCTGTATGGTTCGCTTCGCATTGCTACTGGCTACGTGATGAGCGTGAAACATTTTGCAAAATCGAAAATTTTTCGTTCGGTCCAGGTGGAAAATTTTCAAAAAAATTTTCGGACGGACGGGAACGTTAGATCATTGTGTGGGACGCCGAGACGGACACGTACGTGC
>CATORF010000160.1:0-37907 GCA_951804975.1 Anthophora plumipes | reverse complement strand
TTCCAGCTGAGATATGCACTTTCAGTGATAATCTTCACGATTCTGCTGTTACAAGTGTGCAGAATCACCGAAATCGCTGTTTTCGTGCTTTTGAATGCGAAAAACACGTTTTCTGGTGTTTTCAGCACTCCACAGTGCGTTTGATATGCGGAAACTACGATATCTTCGGTATCGTTGTTGTTTCCAGCTGAGATATGCACTTTCAGTGATAATCTTCACGATTCTGCTGTTACAAGTGTGCAGAATCACCGAAATCGCTGTTTTCGTGCTTTTGAATGCGAAAAACACGTTTTCTGGTGTTTTCAGCACTCCACAGTGCGTTTGATATGCGGAAACTGCGATATCTTCGGTATCGTTGTTGTTTCCAGCTGAGATATGCACTTTCAGTGATAATTTTCACGATTCTGCTGTTACAAGTGTGCAGAATCACCGAAATCGCTGTTTTCGTGCTTTTGAATGCGAAAAACACGTTTTCTGGTGTTTTCAGCACTCAACAGTGCGTTTGATATGCGGAAACTACGATATCTTCGGTATCGTTGTTGTTTCCAGCTGAGATATGCACTTTCAGTGATAATCTTCACGATTCTGCTGTTACAAGTGTGCAGAATCACCGAAATCGCTGTTTTCGTGCTTTTGAATGCGAAAAAAACGTTTTCTGATGTTTTCAGCACTCCACAGTGCGTTTGATATGCGGAAACTACGATATCTTCGGTATCGTTGTTGTTTCCAGCTGAGACATGCATTTTCAGTGATAATCTTCATGATTCTACTGTTACAAGTGTGCAGAATCACCGATATCGCTGTTTTCATGCTATTGAATGCGAAAAACACGTTTTCTGGTGTTTTCAGCACTCCACAGTGCGTTTGATATGCGGAAACTGCCATATCTTCGGTATCGTTGTCGTTTCCAGCTGAGATATGCACTTTCAGTGATAATCTTCACGATTCTGCTGTTACAAGTGTGCAGAATCACCGAAATCGCTGTTTTCGTGCTTTTGAATGCGAAAAACACGTATTCTGGTGTTTTCAGCACTCCACAGTGCGTTTGATATGCGGAAACTACGATATCTTCGGTATCGTTGTTGTTTCCAGCTGAGATATGCACTTTCAGTGATAATCTTCACGATTCTGCTGTTACAAGTGTGCAGAATCACCGAAATCGCTGTTTTCGTGCTTTTGAATGCGAAAAACACGTTTTCTGGTGTTTTCAGCACTCCACAGTGCGTTTGATATGCGGAAACTACGATATCTTCGGTATCGTTGTTGTTTCCAGCTGAGATATGCACTTTCAGTGATAATCTTCACGATTCTGCTGTTACAAGTGTGCAGAATCACCGAAATCGCTGTTTTCGTGCTATTGAATGCGAAAAACACGTTTTCTGGTGTTTTCAGCACTCCACAGTGCGTTTGATATGCGGAAACTGCCATATCTTCGGTATCGTTGTTGTTTCCAGCTGAGAAATGCACTTTCAGTGATAATCTTCATGATTCTGCTGTTACAAGTGTGAGAATCACCGAAATCGCTGTTTTCGTGCTTTTGAATGCGAAAAACACGTTTTCTGGTGTTTTCAGCACTCCACAGTGCGTTTGATATGCGGAAACTACGATATCTTCGGTATCGTTGTTGTTTCCAGCTGAGACATGCATTTTCAGTGATAATCTTCATGATTCTGCTGTTACAAGTGTGCAGAATCACCGAAATCGCTGTTTTCGTGCTATTGAATGCGAAAAACACGTTTTCTGGTGTTTTCAGCACTCCACAGTGCGTTTGATAAGCGGAAACTGCCATATCTTCGGTATCGTTGTTGTTTCCAGCTGAGACATGCATTTTCAGTGATAATCTTCATGATTCTGCTGTTACAAGTGTGCAGAATCACCGAAATCGCTGTTTTCGTGCTTTTGAATGCGAAACACACGTTTTCTGGTGTTTTCAACACTCCACAGTGCGTTTGATATGCGGAAACTGCGATATCTTCGGTATCGTTATTGTTTCCAGCTGAGATATGCACTTTCAGTGATAATCTTCACGATTCTGCTGTTACAAGTGTGCAGAATCACCGAAATCGCTGTTTTCGTGCTTTTGAATGCGAAAAACACGTTTTCTGGTGTTTTCAGCACTCCACAGTGCGTTTGATATGCGGAAACTGCGATATCTTCGGTATCGTTGTTGTTTCCAGCTGAGATATGCACTTTCAGTGATAATCTTCACGATTCTGCTGTTACAAGTGTGCAGAATCACCGAAATCGCTGTTTTCGTGCTTTTGAATGCGAAAAACACGTTTTCTGGTGTTTTCAGCACTCCACAGTGCGTTTGATATGCGGAAACTACGATATCTTCGGTATCGTTGTTGTTTCCAGCTGAGATATGCACTTTCAGTGATAATCTTCACGATTCTGCTGTTACAAGTGTGCAGAATCACCGAAATCGCTGTTTTCGTGCTTTTGAATGCGAAAAACACGTTTTCTGGTGTTTTCAGCACTCCACAGTGCGTTTGATATGCGGAAACTACGATATCTTCGGTATCGTTGTTGTTTCCAGCTGAGATATGCACTTTCAGTGATAATCTTCACGATTCTGCTGTTACAAGTGTGCAGAATCACCGAAATCGCTGTTTTCGTGGTTTTGAATGCGAAAAACACGTTTTCTGGTGTTTTCAGCACTCCACAGTGCGTTTGATATGCGGAAACTACGATATCTTCGGTATCGTTGTTGTTTCCAGCTGAGATATGCACTTTCAGTGATAATCTTCACGATTCTGCTGTTACAAGTGTGCAGAATCACCGAAATCGCTGTTTTCGTGCTTTTGAATGCGAAAAACACGTTTTCTGGTGTTTTCAGCACTCCACAGTGCGTTTGATATGCGGAAACTGCGATATCTTCGGTATCGTTGTTGTTTCCAGCTGAGATATGCACTTTCAGTGATAATCTTCACGATTCTGCTGTTACAAGTGTGCAGAATCACCGAAATCGCTGTTTTCGTGCTTTTGAATGCGAAAAACACGTTTTCTGGTGTTT
Source organism: Anthophora plumipes (assembly GCA_951804975.1). Lineage (NCBI taxonomy): Eukaryota > Metazoa > Arthropoda > Insecta > Hymenoptera > Apidae > Anthophora > Anthophora plumipes. The sequence continues at coordinate 34,891 of CATORF010000160.1, read as the reverse complement.
TCAGCACTCCACAGTGCGTTTGATATGCGGAAACTACGATATCTTCGGTATCGTTGTTGTTTCCAGCTGAGATATGCACTTTCAGTGATAATCTTCACGATTCTGCTGTTACAAGTGTGCAGAATCACCGAAATCGCTGTTTTCGTGCTTTTGAATGCGAAAAACACGTTTTCTGGTGTTTTCAGCACTCCACAGTGCGTTTGATATGCGGAAACTACGATATCTTCGGTATCGTTGTTTTTTCCAGCTGAGATATGCACTTTCAGTGATAATCTTCACGATTCTGCTGTTACAAGTGTGCAGAATCACCGAAATCGCTGTTTTCGTGGTTTTGAATGCGAAAAACACGTTTTCTGGTGTTTTCAGCACTCCACAGTGCGTTTGATATGCGGAAACTACGATATCTTCGGTATCGTTGTTGTTTCCAGCTGAGATATGCACTTTCAGTGATAATCTTCACGATTCTGCTGTTACAAGTGTGCAGAATCACCGAAATCGCTGTTTTCGTGCTTTTGAATGCGAAAAACACGTTTTCTGGTGTTTTCAGCACTCCACAGTGCGTTTGATATGCGGAAACTACGATATCTTCGGCATCGTTGTTGTTTCCAGCTGAGATATGCACTTTCAGTGATAATCTTCACGATTCTGCTGTTACAAGTGTGCAGAATCACCGAAATCGCTGTTTTCGTGCTTTTGAATGCGAAAAACACGTTTTCTGGTGTTTTCAGCACTCCACAGTGCGTTTGATATGCGGAAACTACGATATCTTCGGTATCGTTGTTTTTTCCAGCTGAGATATGCACTTTCAGTGATAATCTTCACGATACTGCTGTTACAAGTGTGCAGAATCACCGAAATCGCTGTTTTCGTGCTTTTGAATGCGAAAAACACGTTTTCTGGTGTTTTCAGCACTCCACAGTGCGTTTGATATGCGGAAACTACGATATCTTCGGTATCGTTGTTGTTTCCAGCTGAGACATGCATTTTCAGTGATAATCTTCATGATTCTACTGTTACAAGTGTGCAGAATCACCGAAATCGCTGTTTTCATGCTATTGAATGCGAAAAACACGTTTTCTGGTGTTTTCAGCACTCCACAGTGCGTTTGATATGCGGAAACTGCCATATCTTCGGTATCGTTGTCGTTTCCAGCTGAGATATGCACTTTCAGTGATAATCTTCACGATTCTGCTGTTACAAGTGTGCAGAATCACCGAAATCGCTGTTTTCGTGCTTTTGAATGCGAAAAACACGTTTTCTGGTGTTTTCAGCACTCCACAGTGCGTTTGATATGCGAAAACTACGATATCTTCGGTATCGTTGTTGTTTCCAGCTGAGATATGCACTTTCAGTGATAATCTTCACGATTCTGCTGTTACAAGTGTACAGAATCACCGAAATCGCTGTTTTCGTGCTTTTGAATGCGAAAAACACGTTTTCTGGTGTTTTCAGCACTCCACAGTGCGTTTGATATGCGGAAACTGCGATATCTTCGGTATCGTTGTTGTTTCCAGCTGAGATATGCACTTTCAGTGATAATCTTCACGATTCTGCTGTTACAAGTGTGCAGAATCACCGAAATCGCTGTTTTCGTGCTTTTGAATGCGAAAAACACGTTTTCTGGTGTTTTCAGCACTCCACAGTGCGTTTGATATGCGGAAACTACGATATCTTCGGTATCGTTGTTGTTTCCAGCTGAGATATGCACTTTCAGTGATAATCTTCACGATTCTGCTGTTACAAGTGTGCAGAATCACCGAAATCGCTGTTTTCGTGCTTTTGAATGCGAAAAACACGTTTTCTGGTGTTTTCAGCACTCCACAGTGCGTTTGATATGCGGAAACTGCGATATCTTCGGTATCGTTGTTGTTTCCAGCTGAGATATGCATCTTCAGTGATAATCTTCATGATTCTGCTGTTACAAGTGTGCAGAATCACCAAAATCGCTGTTTTCGTGCTTTTGTATGCGAAAAACACGTTTTCTGGTGTTTTCAGCACTCCACAGTGCGTTTGATATGCGGAAACTACGATATCTTCGGTATCGTTGTTGTTTCCAGCTGAGACATGCATTTTCAGTGATAATCTTCATGATTCTGCTGTTACAAGTGTGCAGAATCACCGAAATCGCTGTTTTCGTGCTTTTGAATGCGAAACACACGTATTCTGGTGTTTTCAACACTCCACAGTGCGTTTGATATGCGGAAACTGCGATATCTTCGGTATCGTTATTGTTTCCAGCTGAGATATGCACTATCAGTGATAATCTTCACGATTCTGCTGTTACAAGTGTGCAGAATCACCGAAATCGCTGTTTTCGTGCTTTTGAATGCGAAAAACACGTTTTCTGGTGTTTTCAGCACTCCACAGTGCGTTTGATATGCGGAAACTGCGATATCTTCGGTATCGTTGTTGTTTCCAGCTGAGATATGCACTTTCAGTGATAATCTTCACGATTCTGCTGTTACAAGTGTGCAGAATCACCGAAATCGCTGTTTTCGTGCTTTTGAATGCGAAAAACACGTTTTCTGGTGTTTTCAGCACTCCACAGTGCGTTTGATATGCGGAAACTACGATATCTTCGGTATCGTTGTTGTTTCCAGCTGAGATATGCACTTTCAGTGATAATCTTCACGATTCTGCTGTTACAAGTGTGCAGAATCACCGAAATCGCTGTTTTCGTGCTTTTGAATGCGAAAAACACGTTTTCTGGTGTTTTCAGCACTCCACAGTGCGTTTGATATGCGGAAACTGCGATATCTTCGGTATCGTTGTTGTTTCCAGCTGAGATATGCATCTTCAGTGATAATCTTCATGATTCTGCTGTTACAAGTGTGCAGAATCACCAAAATCGCTGTTTTCGTGCTTTTGTATGCGAAAAACACGTTTTCTGGTGTTTTCAGCACTCCACAGTGCGTTTGATATGCGGAAACTACGATATCTTCGGTATCGTTGTTGTTTCCAGCTGAGACATGCATTTTCAGTGATAATCTTCATGATTCTGCTGTTACAAGTGTGCAGAATCACCGAAATCGCTGTTTTCGTGCTTTTGAATGCGAAACACACGTATTCTGGTGTTTTCAACACTCCACAGTGCGTTTGATATGCGGAAACTGCGATATCTTCGGTATCGTTATTGTTTCCAGCTGAGATATGCACTATCAGTGATAATCTTCACGATTCTGCTGTTACAAGTGTGCAGAATCACCGAAATCGCTGTTTTCGTGCTTTTGAATGCGAAAAACACGTTTTCTGGTGTTTTCAGCACTCCACAGTGCGTTTGATATGCGGAAACTGCGATATCTTCGGTATCGTTGTTGTTTCCAGCTGAGATATGCACTTTCAGTGATAATCTTCACGATTCTGCTGTTACAAGTGTGCAGAATCACCGAAATCGCTGTTTTCGTGCTTTTGAATGCGAAAAACACGTTTTCTGGTGTTTTCAGCACTCCACAGTGCGTTTGATATGCGGAAACTACGATATCTTCGGTATCGTTGTTGTTTCCAGCTGAGATATGTACTTTCAGTGATAATCTTCACGATTCTGCTGTTACAAGTGTGCAGAATCACCGAAATCGCTGTTTTCGTGCTTTTGAATGCGAAAAACACGTTTTCTGGTGTTTTCAGCACTCCACAGCGCGTTTGATATGCGGAAACTGCCATATCTTCGGTATCGTTGTTGTTTCCAGCTGAGAAATGCACTTTCAGTGATAATCTTCACGATTCTGCTGTTACAAGTGTGCAGAATCACCGAAATCGCTGTTTTCGTGCTTTTGAATGCGAAAAACACGTTTTCTGGTGTTATCAGCACTCCACAGTGCGTTTGATATGCGGAAACTACGATATCTTCGGTATCGATGTTGTTTCCAGCTGAGATATGCACTTTCAGTGATAATCTTCACGATTCTGCTGTTACAAGTGTGCAGAATCACCGAAATCGCTGTTTTCGTGCTTTTGAATGCGAAAAACACGTTTTCTGGTGTTTTCAGCACTCCACAGTGCGTTTGATATGCGGAAACTACGATATCTTCGGTATCGATGTTGTTTCCAGCTGAGATATGCACTTTCAGTGATAATCTTCACGATTCTGCTGTTACAAGTGTGCAGAATCACCGAAATCGCTGTTTTCGTGCTTTTGAATGCGAAAAACACGTTTTCTGGTGTTTTCAGCACTCCACAGTGCGTTTGATATGCGGAAACTACGATATCTTCGGTATCGTTGTTGTTTCCAGCTGAGATATGCACTTTCAGTGATAATCTTCACGATTCTGCTGTTACAAGTGTGCAGAATCACCGAAATCGCTGTTTTCGTGCTTTTGAATGCGAAAAACACGTTTTCTGGTGTTTTCAGCACTCCACAGTGCGTTTGATATGCGGAAACTGCGATATCTTCGGTATCGTTGTTGTTTCCAGCTGAGATATGCACTTTCAGTGATAATTTTCACGATTCTGCTGTTACAAGTGTGCAGAATCACCGAAATCGCTGTTTTCGTGCTTTTGAATGCGAAAAACACGTTTTCTGGTGTTTTCAGCACTCAACAGTGCGTTTGATATGCGGAAACTACGATATCTTCGGTATCGTTGTTGTTTCCAGCTGAGATATGCACTTTCAGTGATAATCTTCACGATTCTGCTGTTACAAGTGTGCAGAATCACCGAAATCGCTGTTTTCGTGCTTTTGAATGCGAAAAAAACGTTTTCTGATGTTTTCAGCACTCCACAGTGCGTTTGATATGCGGAAACTACGATATCTTCGGTATCGTTGTTGTTTCCAGCTGAGACATGCATTTTCAGTGATAATCTTCATGATTCTACTGTTACAAGTGTGCAGAATCACCGATATCGCTGTTTTCATGCTATTGAATGCGAAAAACACGTTTTCTGGTGTTTTCAGCACTCCACAGTGCGTTTGATATGCGGAAACTGCCATATCTTCGGTATCGTTGTCGTTTCCAGCTGAGATATGCACTTTCAGTGATAATCTTCACGATTCTGCTGTTACAAGTGTGCAGAATCACCGAAATCGCTGTTTTCGTGCTTTTGAATGCGAAAAACACGTATTCTGGTGTTTTCAGCACTCCACAGTGCGTTTGATATGCGGAAACTACGATATCTTCGGTATCGTTGTTGTTTCCAGCTGAGATATGCACTTTCAGTGATAATCTTCACGATTCTGCTGTTACAAGTGTGCAGAATCACCGAAATCGCTGTTTTCGTGCTTTTGAATGCGAAAAACACGTTTTCTGGTGTTTTCAGCACTCCACAGTGCGTTTGATATGCGGAAACTACGATATCTTCGGTATCGTTGTTGTTTCCAGCTGAGATATGCACTTTCAGTGATAATCTTCACGATTCTGCTGTTACAAGTGTGCAGAATCACCGAAATCGCTGTTTTCGTGCTATTGAATGCGAAAAACACGTTTTCTGGTGTTTTCAGCACTCCACAGTGCGTTTGATATGCGGAAACTGCCATATCTTCGGTATCGTTGTTGTTTCCAGCTGAGAAATGCACTTTCAGTGATAATCTTCATGATTCTGCTGTTACAAGTGTGAGAATCACCGAAATCGCTGTTTTCGTGCTTTTGAATGCGAAAAACACGTTTTCTGGTGTTTTCAGCACTCCACAGTGCGTTTGATATGCGGAAACTACGATATCTTCGGTATCGTTGTTGTTTCCAGCTGAGATATGCACTTTCAGTGATAATCTTCACGATTCTGCTGTTACAAGTGTGCAGAATCACCGAAATCGCTGTTTTCGTGCTTTTGAATGCGAAAAACACGTTTTCTGGTGTTTTCAGCACTCCACAGTGCGTTTGATATGCGGAAACTACGATATCTTCGGTATCGTTGTTGTTTCCAGCTGAGATATGCACTTTCAGTGATAATCTTCACGATTCTGCTGTTACAAGTGTGCAGAATCACCGAAATCGCTGTTTTCGTGCTTTTGAATGCGAAAAACACGTTTTCTGGTGTTTTCAGCACTCCACAGTGTGTTTGATATGCGGAAACTGCGATATCTTCGGTATCGTTGTTGTTTCCAGCTGAGATATGCACTTTCAGTGATAATCTTCACGATTCTGCTGTTACAAGTGTGCAGAATCACCGAAATCGCTGTTTTCGTGCTTTTGAATGCGAAAAACACGTTTTCTGGTGTTTTCAGCACTCCACAGTGCGTTTGATATGCGGAAACTACGATATCTTCGGTATCGTTGTTGTTTCCAGCTGAGATATGCACTTTCAGTGATAATCTTCACGATTCTGCTGTTACAAGTGTGCAGAATCACCGAAATCGCTGTTTTCGTGCTTTTGAATGCGAAAAACACGTTTTCTGGTGTTTTCAGCACTCCACAGTGCGTTTGATATGCGGAAACTACGATATCTTCGGTATCGTTGTTTTTTCCAGCTGAGATATGCACTTTCAGTGATAATCTTCACGATTCTGCTGTTACAAGTGTGCAGAATCACCGAAATCGCTGTTTTCGTGGTTTTGAATGCGAAAAACACGTTTTCTGGTGTTTTCAGCACTCCACAGTGCGTTTGATATGCGGAAACTACGATATCTTCGGTATCGTTGTTGTTTCCAGCTGAGATATGCACTTTCAGTGATAATCTTCACGATTCTGCTGTTACAAGTGTGCAGAATCACCGAAATCGCTGTTTTCGTGCTTTTGAATGCGAAAAACACGTTTTCTGGTGTTTTCAGCACTCCACAGTGCGTTTGATATGCGGAAACTACGATATCTTCGGCATCGTTGTTGTTTCCAGCTGAGATATGCACTTTCAGTGATAATCTTCACGATTCTGCTGTTACAAGTGTGCAGAATCACCGAAATCGCTGTTTTCGTGCTTTTGAATGCGAAAAACACGTTTTCTGGTGTTTTCAGCACTCCACAGTGCGTTTGATATGCGGAAACTACGATATCTTCGGTATCGTTGTTTTTTCCAGCTGAGATATGCACTTTCAGTGATAATCTTCACGATACTGCTGTTACAAGTGTGCAGAATCACCGAAATCGCTGTTTTCGTGCTTTTGAATGCGAAAAACACGTTTTCTGGTGTTTTCAGCACTCCACAGTGCGTTTGATATGCGGAAACTACGATATCTTCGGTATCGTTGTTGTTTCCAGCTGAGACATGCATTTTCAGTGATAATCTTCATGATTCTACTGTTACAAGTGTGCAGAATCACCGAAATCGCTGTTTTCATGCTATTGAATGCGAAAAACACGTTTTCTGGTGTTTTCAGCACTCCACAGTGCGTTTGATATGCGGAAACTGCCATATCTTCGGTATCGTTGTCGTTTCCAGCTGAGATATGCACTTTCAGTGATAATCTTCACGATTCTGCTGTTACAAGTGTGCAGAATCACCGAAATCGCTGTTTTCGTGCTTTTGAATGCGAAAAACACGTTTTCTGGTGTTTTCAGCACTCCACAGTGCGTTTGATATGCGAAAACTACGATATCTTCGGTATCGTTGTTGTTTCCAGCTGAGATATGCACTTTCAGTGATAATCTTCACGATTCTGCTGTTACAAGTGTGCAGAATCACCGAAATCGCTGTTTTCGTGCTTTTGAATGCGAAAAACACGTTTTCTGGTGTTTTCAGCACTCCACAGTGCGTTTGATATGCGGAAACTGCGATATCTTCGGTATCGTTGTTGTTTCCAGCTGAGATATGCACTTTCAGTGATAATCTTCACGATTCTGCTGTTACAAGTGTGCAGAATCACCGAAATCGCTGTTTTCGTGCTTTTGAATGCGAAAAACACGTTTTCTGGTGTTTTCAGCACTCCACAGTGCGTTTGATATGCGGAAACTACGATATCTTCGGTATCGTTGTTGTTTCCAGCTGAGATATGCACTTTCAGTGATAATCTTCACGATTCTGCTGTTACAAGTGTGCAGAATCACCGAAATCGCTGTTTTCGTGCTTTTGAATGCGAAAAACACGTTTTCTGGTGTTTTCAGCACTCCACAGTGCGTTTGATATGCGGAAACTACGATATCTTCGGTATCGTTGTTGTTTCCAGCTGAGATATGCATCTTCAGTGATAATCTTCATGATTCTGCTGTTACAAGTGTGCAGAATCACCGAAATCGCTGTTTTCGTGCTTTTGAATGCGAAAAACACGTTTTCTGGTGTTTTCAGCACTCCACAGTGCGTTTGATATGCGGAAACTACGATATCTTCGGTATCGTTGTTGTTTCCAGCTGAGACATGCATTTTCAGTGATAATCTTCATGATTCTGCTGTTACAAGTGTGCAGAATCACCGAAATCGCTGTTTTCGTGCTATTGAATGCGAAAAACACGTTTTCTGGTGTTTTCAGCACTCCACAGTGCGTTTGATAAGCGGAAACTGCCATATCTTCGGTATCGTTGTTGTTTCCAGCTGAGAAATGCACTTTCAGTGATAATCTTCACGATTCTGCTGTTACAAGTGTGCAGAATCACCGAAATCGCTGTTTTCGTGCTTTTGAATGCGAAAAACACGTTTTCTGGTGTTTTCAGCACTCCACAGTGCGTTTGATATGCGGAAACTGCGATATCTTCGGTATCGTTGTTGTTTCCAGCTGAGATATGCATCTTCAGTGATAATCTTCATGATTCTGCTGTTACAAGTGTGCAGAATCACCAAAATCGCTGTTTTCGTGCTTTTGTATGCGAAAAACACGTTTTCTGGTGTTTTCAGCACTCCACAGTGCGTTTGATATGCGGAAACTACGATATCTTCGGTATCGTTGTTGTTTCCAGCTGAGACATGCATTTTCAGTGATAATCTTCATGATTCTGCTGTTACAAGTGTGCAGAATCACCGAAATCGCTGTTTTCGTGCTTTTGAATGCGAAACACACGTTTTCTGGTGTTTTCAACACTCCACAGTGCGTTTGATATGCGGAAACTGCGATATCTTCGGTATCGTTATTGTTTCCAGCTGAGATATGCACTATCAGTGATAATCTTCACGATTCTGCTGTTACAAGTGTGCAGAATCACCGAAATCGCTGTTTTCGTGCTTTTGAATGCGAAAAACACGTTTTCTGGTGTTTTCAGCACTCCACAGTGCGTTTGATATGCGGAAACTGCGATATCTTCGGTATCGTTGTTGTTTCCAGCTGAGATATGCACTTTCAGTGATAATCTTCACGATTCTGCTGTTACAAGTGTGCAGAATCACCGAAATCGCTGTTTTCGTGCTTTTGAATGCGAAAAACACGTTTTCTGGTGTTTTCAGCACTCCACAGTGCGTTTGATATGCGGAAACTACGATATCTTCGGTATCGTTGTTGTTTCCAGCTGAGATATGTACTTTCAGTGATAATCTTCACGATTCTGCTGTTACAAGTGTGCAGAATCACCGAAATCGCTGTTTTCGTGCTTTTGAATGCGAAAAACACGTTTTCTGGTGTTTTCAGCACTCCACAGTGCGTTTGATATGCGGAAACTACGATATCTTCGGTATCGTTGTTTTTTCCAGCTGAGATATGCACTTTCAGTGATAATCTTCACGATTCTGCTGTTACAAGTGTGCAGAATCACCGAAATCGCTGTTTTCGTGCTTTTGAATGCGAAAAACACGTTTTCTGGTGTTTTCAGCACTCCACAGTGCGTTTGATATGCGGAAACTGCCATATCTTCGGTATCGTTGTTGTTTCCTGCTGAGATATGCACTTTCAGTGATAACCTTCACGATTCTGCTGTTACAAGTGTGCAGAATCACCGAAATCGCTGTTTTCGTGCTTTTGAATGCGAAAAACACGTTTTCTGGTGTTTTCAGCACGCCACAGTGCGTTTGATATGCGGAAACTACGATATCTTCGGTATCGTTGTTGTTTCCAGCTGAGATATGCACTTTCAGTGATAATCTTCACGATTCTGCTGTTACAAGTGTGCAGAATCACCGAAATCGCTGTTTTCGTGCTTTTGAATGCGAAAAACACGTTTTCTGGTGTTTTCAGCACTCCACAGTGCGTTTGATATGCGGAAACTACGATATCTTCGGTATCGTTGTTGTTTCCAGCTGAGACATGCATTTTCAGTGATAATCTTCATGATTCTACTGTTACAAGTGTGCAGAATCACCGAAATCGCTGTTTTCATGCTATTGAATGCGAAAAACACGTTTTCTGGTGTTTTCAGCACTCCACAGTGCGTTTGATATGCGGAAACTGCCATATCTTCGGTATCGTTGTCGTTTCCAGCTGAGATATGCACTTTCAGTGATAATCTTCACGATTCTGCTGTTACAAGTGTGCAGAATCACCGAAATCGCTGTTTTCGTGCTTTTGAATGCGAAAAACACGTTTTCTGGTGTTTTCAGCACTCCACAGTGCGTTTGATATGCGGAAACTACGATATCTTCGGTATCGTTGTTGTTTCCAGCTGAGATATGCACTTTCAGTGATAATCTTCACGATTCTGCTGTTACAAGTGTGCAGAATCACCGAAATCGCTGTTTTCGTGCTTTTGAATGCGAAAAACACGTTTTCTGGTGTTTTCAGCACTCCACAGTGCGTTTGATATGCGGAAACTGCGATATCTTCGGTAACGTTGTTGTTTCCAGCTGAGATATGCACTTTCAGTGATAATCTTCACGATTCTGCTGTTACAAGTGTGCAGAATCACCCAAATCGCTGTTTTCGTGCTTTTGAATGCGAAAAACACGTTTTCTGGTGTTTTCAGCACTCCACAGTGCGTTTGATATGCGGAAACTGCCATATCTTCGGTATCGTTGTTGTTTCCAGCTGAGAAATGCACTTTCAGTGATAATCTTCACGATTCTGCTGTTACAAGTGTGCAGAATCACCGAAATCGCTGTTTTCGTGCTTTTGAATGCGAAAAACACGTTTTCTGTTGTTTTCAGCACTCCACAGAGCGTTTGATATGCGGAAACTACGATATCTTCGGTATCGTTGTTGTTTCCAGCTGAGATATGCACTTTCAGTGATAATCTTCACGATTCTGCTGTTACAAGTGTGCAGAATCACCGAAATCGCTGTTTTCGTGCTTTTGAATGCGAAAAACACGTTTTCTGGTGTTTTCAGCACTCCACAGTGCTTTTGATATGCGGAAACTACGATATCTTCGGTATCGTTGTTGTTTCCAGCTGAGATATGCATCTTCAGTGATAATCTTCATGATTCTGCTGTTACAAGTGTGCAGAATCACCGAAATCGCTGTTTTCGTGCTTTTGTATGCGAAAAACACGTTTTCTGGTGTTTTCAGCACTCCACAGTGCGTTTGATATGCGGAAACTACGATATCTTCGGTATCGTTGTTGTTTCCAGCTGAGACATGCATTTTCAGTGATAATCTTCATGATTCTGCTGTTACAAGTGTGCAGAATCACCGAAATCGCTGTTTTCGTGCTTTTGAATGCGAAAAACACGTTTTCTGGTGTTTTCAACACTCCACAGTGCGTTTGATATGCGGAAACTGCGATATCTTCGGTATCGTTATTGTTTCCAGCTGAGATATGCACTTTCAGTGATAATCTTCACGATTCTGCTGTTACAAGTGTGCAGAATCACCGAAATCGCTGTTTTCGTGCTTTTGTATGCGAAAAACACGTTTTCTGGTGTTTTCAGCACTCCACAGTGCGTTTGATATGCGGAAACTACGATATCTTCGGTATCGTTGTTGTTTCCAGCTGAGACATGCATTTTCAGTGATAATCTTCATGATTCTGCTGTTACAAGTGTGCAGAATCACCGAAATCGCTGTTTTCGTGCTTTTGAATGCGAAAAACACGTTTTCTGGTGTTTTCAGCACTCCACAGTGCGTTTGATATGCGGAAACTACGATATCTTCGGTATCGTTGTTGTTTCCAGCTGAGATATGCACTTTCAGTGATAATCTTCACGATTCTGCTGTTACAAGTGTGCAGAATCACCGAAATCGCTGTTTTCGTGCTTTTGAATGCGAAAAACACGTTTTCTGGTGTTTTCAGCACTCCACAGTGCGTTTGATATGCGGAAACTGCCATATCTTCGGTATCGTTGTTGTTTCCTGCTGAGATATGCACTTTCAGTGATAATCTTCACGATTCTGCTGTTACAAGTGTGCAGAATCACCGAAATCGCTGTTTTCGTGCTTTTGAATGCGAAAAACACGTTTTCTGGTGTTTTCAGCACTCCACAGTGCGTTTGATATGCGGAAACTACGATATGTTCGGTATCGTTGTTGTTTCCAGCTGAGATATGCATCTTCAGTGATAATCTTCATGATTCTGCTGTTACAAGTGTGCAGAATCACCGAAATCGCTGTTTTCGTGCTTTTGAATGCGAAAAACACGTTTTCTGGTGTTTTCAGCACTCCACAGTGCGTTTGATATGCGGAAACTGCGATATCTTCGGTATCGTTGTTGTTTCCAGCTGAGATATGCACTTTCAGTGATAATCTTCATGATTCTGCTGTTACAAGTGTGCAGAATCACCGAAATCGCTGTTTTCGTGCTTTTGTATGCGAAAAACACGTTTTCTGGTGTTTTCAGCACTCCACAGTGCGTTTGATATGCGGAAACTACGATATCTTCGGTATCGTTGTTGTTTCCAGCTGAGACATGCATTTTCAGTGATAATCTTCATGATTCTGCTGTTACAAGTGTGCAGAATCACCGAAATCGCTGTTTTCGTGCTTTTGAATGCGAAAAACACGTTTTCTGGTGTTTTCAACACTCCAGAGTGCGTTTGATATGCGGAAACTGCGATATCTTCGGTATCGTTATTGTTTCCAGCTGAGATATGCACTTTCAGTGATAATCTTCACGATTCTGCTGTTACAAGTGTGCAGAATCACCGAAATCGCTGTTTTCGTGCTTTTGTATGCGAAAAACACGTTTTCTGGTGTTTTCAGCACTCCACAGTGCGTTTGATATGCGGAAACTACGATATCTTCGGTATCGTTGTTGTTTCCAGCTGAGACATGCATTTTCAGTGATAATCTTCATGATTCTGCTGTTACAAGTGTGCAGAATCACCGAAATCGCTGTTTTCGTGCTTTTGAATGCGAAAAACACGTTTTCTGGTGTTTTCAGCACTCCACAGTGCGTTTGATATGCGGAAACTACGATATCTTCGGTATCGTTGTTGTGTCCAGCTGAGATATGCACTTTCAGTGATAATCTTCACGATTCTGCTGTTACATGTGTGCAGAATCACCGAAATCGCTGTTTTCGTGCTTTTGAATGCGAAAAACACGTTTTCTGGTGTTTTCAGCACTCCACAGTGCGTTTGATATGCGGAAACTGCGATATCTTCGGTATCGTTGTTGTTTCCAGCTGAGATATGCACTTTCAGTGATAATCTTCACGATTCTGCTGTTACAAGTGTGCAGAATCACCGAAATCGCTGTTTTCGTGCTATTGAATGCGAAAAACACGTTTTCTGGTGTTTTCAGCACTCCACAGTGCGTTTGATATGCGGAAACTACGATATCTTATGTATCGTTGTTGTTTCCAGCTGAGACATGCATTTTCAGTGATAATCTTCATGATTCTGCTGTTACAAGTGTGCAGAATCACCGAAATCGCTGTTTTCGTGCTTTTGAATGCGAAAAACACGTTTTCTGGTGTTTTCAGCACTCCACAGTGCGTTTGAAATGCTGAAACTACGATGTCTTCGGTATCGTTGTTGTTTCCAGCTGAGATATGCACTTTCAGTGATAATCTTCACGTTTCTGCTGTTACAAGTGTGCAGAATCACCGAAATCGCTGTTTTCGTGCTATTGAATGCGAAAAACACGTTTTCTGGTGTTTTCAGCACTCCGCAGTGCGTTTGATATGCGGAAACTACGATATCTTCGGTATCGTTGTTGTTTCCAGCTGAGATATGCACTTTCAGTGATAATCTTCACGTTTCTGCTGTCACAAGTGTGCAGAATCACCGAAATCGCTGTTTTCGTGCTTTTGAATGCGAAAAACACGTTTTCTGGTGTTTTCAGCACTCCACAGTGCGTTTGATATGCGGAAACTACGATATCTTCGGTATCGTTGTTGTTTCCAGCTGAGACATGCATTTTCAGTGATAATCTTCATGATTCTACTGTTACAAGTGTGCAGAATCACCGAAATCGCTGTTTTCGTGCTATTGAATGCGAAAAACACGTTTTCTGGTGTTTTCAGCACTCTACAGTGCGTTTGATATGCGGAAACTGCCATATCTTCGGTATCGTTGTCGTTTCCAGCTGAGATATGCACTTTCAGTGATAATCTTCACGATTCTGCTGTTACAAGTGTGCAGAATCACCGAAATCGCTGTTTTCGTGCTTTTGAATGCGAAAAACACGTTTTCTGGTGTTTTCAGCACTCCACAGTGCGTTTGATATGCGGAAACTACGATATCTTCGGTATCGTTGTTGTTTCCAGCTGAGATATGCACTTTCAGTGATAATCTTCACGATTCTGCTGTTACAAGTGTGCAGAATCACCGAAATCGCTGTTTTCGTGCTTTTGAATGCGAAAAACACGTTTTCTGGTGTTTTCAGCACTCCACAGTGCGTTTGATATGCGGAAACTGCGATATCTTCGGTATCGTTGTTGTTTCCAGCTGAGATATGCACTTTCAGTGATAATCTTCACGATTCTGCTGTTACAAGTGTGCAGAATCACCGAAATCGCTGTTTTCGTGCTTTTGAATGCGAAAAACACGTTTTCTGGTGTTTTCAGCACTCCACAGTGCGTTTGATATGCGGAAACTACGATATCTTCGGTATCGTTGTTGTTTCCAGCTGAGACATGCATTTTCAGTGATAATCTTCATGATTCTACTGTTACAAGTGTGCAGAATCACCGAAATCACTGTTTTCGTGCTATTGAATGCGAAAAACACGTTTTCTGGTGTTTTCAGCACTCCACAGTGCGTTTGATATGCGGAAACTGCCATATCTTCGGTATCGTTGTCGTTTCCAGCTGAGATATGCACTTTCAGTGATAATCTTCACGATTCTGCTGTTACAAGTGTGCAGAATCACCGAAATCGCTGTTTTCGTGCTTTTGAATGCGAAAAACACGTTTTCTGGTGTTTTCAGCACTCCACAGTGCGTTTGATATGCGGAAACTACGATATCTTCGGTATCGTTGTTGTTTCCAGCTGAGATATGCACTTTCAGTGATAATCTTCACGATTCTGCTGTTACAAGTGTGCAGAATCACCGAAATCGCTGTTTTCGTGCTTTTGAATGCGAAAAACACGTTTTCTGGTGTTTTCAGCACTCCACAGTGCGTTTGATATGCGGAAACTGCGATATCTTCGGTATCGTTGTTGTTTCCAGCTGAGATATGCACTTTCAGTGATAATCTTCACGATTCTGCTGTTACAAGTGTGCAGAATCACCGAAATCGCTGTTTTCGTGCTTTTGAATGCGAAAAACACGTTTTCTGGTGTTTTCAGCACTCCACAGTGCGTTTGATATGCGGAAACTACGATATCTTCGGTATCGTTGTTGTTTCCAGCTGAGATATGCACTTTCAGTGATAATCTTCACGTTTCTGTTGTTACAAGTGTGCAGAATCACCGAAATCGCTGTTTTCGTGCTATTGAATGCGAAAAACACGTTTTCTGGTGTTTTCAGCACTCCACAGTGCGTTTGATATGCGGAAACTGCGATATCTTCGGTATCGTTGTTGTTTCCAGCTGAGATATGCACTTTCAGTGATAATCTTCACGATTCTGCTGTTACAAGTGTGCAGAATCACCGAAATCGCTGTTTTCGTGCTTTTGAATGCGAAAAACACGTTTTCTGGTGTTTTCAGCACTCCACAGTGCGTTTGATATGCGGAAACTACGATATCTTCGGTATCGTTGTTGTTTCCAGCTGAGATATGCACTTTCATTGATAATCTTCACGATTCTGCTGTTACAAGTGTGCAGAATCACCGAAATCGCTGTTTTCGTGCTTTTGAATGCGAAAAACACGTTTTCTGGTGTTTTCAGCACTCCACAGTGCGTTTGATATGCGGAAACTGCGATATCTTCGGTATCGTTGTTGTTTCCAGCTGAGATATGCACTTTCAGTGATAATCTTCACGATTCTGCTGATACAAGTGTGCAGAATCACCGAAATCGCTGTTTTCGTGCTTTTGAATGCGAAAAACACGTTTTCTGGTGTTTTCAGCACTCCACAGTGCGTTTGAAATGCTGAAACTACGATGTCTTCGGTATCGTTGTTGTTTCCAGCTGAGATATGCACTTTCAGTGATAATCTTCACGTTTCTGCTGTTACAAGTGTGCAGAATCACCGAAATCGCTGTTTTCGTGCTTTTGAATGCGAAAAACACGTTTTCTGGTGTTTTCAGCACTCCACAGTGCGTTTGATATGCGGAAACTGCGATATCTTCGGTATCGTTGTTGTTTCCAGCTGAGATATGCACTTTCAGTGATAATCTTCACGATTCTGCTGATACAAGTGTGCAGAATCACCGAAATCGCTGTTTTCGTGCTTTTGAATGCGAAAAACACGTTTTCTGGTGTTTTCAGCACTCCACAGTGCGTTTGAAATGCTGAAACTACGATGTCTTCGGTATCGTTGTTGTTTCCAGCTGAGATATGCACTTTCAGTGATAATCTTCACGATTCTGCTGTTACAAGTGTGCAGAATCACCGAAATCGCTGTTTTCGTGCTTTTGAATGCGAAAAACACGTTTTCTGGTGTTTTCAGCACTCCACAGTGCGTTTGATATGCGGAAACTGCCATATCTTCGGTATCGTTGTCGTTTCCAGCTGAGATATGCACTTTCAGTGATAATCTTCACGATTCTGCTGTTACAAGTGTGCAGAATCACCGAAATCGCTGTTTTCGTGCTTTTGAATGCGAAAAACACGTTTTCTGGTGTTTTCAGCACTCCACAGTGCGTTTGATATGCGGAAACTACGATATCTTCGGTATCGTTGTTGTTTCCAGCTGAGATATGCACTTTCAGTGATAATCTTCACGATTCTGCTGTTACAAGTGTGCAGAATCACCGAAATCGCTGTTTTCGTGCTTTTGAATGCGAAAAACACGTTTTCTGGTGTTTTTAGCACTCCACAGTGCGTTTGATATGCGGAAACTGCGATATCTTCGGTATCGTTGTTGTTTCCAGCTGAGATATGCACTTTCAGTGATAATCTTCACGATTCTGCTGTTACAAGTGTGCAGAATCACCGAAATCGCTGTTTTCGTGCTTTTGAATGCGAAAAACACGTTTTCTGGTGTTTTCAGCACTCCACAGTGCGTTTGATATGCGGAAACTACGATATCTTCGGTATCGTTGTTGTTTCCAGCTGAGATATGCACTTTCAGTGATAATCTTCACGATTCTGCTGTTACAAGTGTGCAGAATCACCGAAATCGCTGTTTTCGTGCTTTTGAATGCGAAAAACACGTTTTCTGGTGTTTTCAGCACTCCACAGTGCGTTTGATATGCGGAAACTGCCATATCTTCGGTATCGTTGTTGTTTCCTGCTGAGATATGCACTTTCAGTGATAATCTTCACGATTCTGCTGTTACAAGTGTGCAGAATCACCGAAATCGCTGTTTTCGTGCTTTTGAATGCGAAAAACACGTTTTCTGGTGTTTTGAGCGCTCCACAGTGCGTTTGATATGCGGAAACTACGATATCTTCGGTATCGTTGTTGTTTCCAGCTGAGATATGCACTTTCAGTGATAATCTTCACGATTCTGCTGTTACAAGTGTGCAGAATCACCGAAATCGCTGTTTTCGTGCTTTTGAATGCGAAAAACACGTTTTCTGGTGTTTTCAGCACTCCGCAGTGCGTTTGATATGCGGAAACTACGATATCTTCGGTATCGTTGTTGTTTCCAGCTGAGATATGCACTTTCAGTGATAATCTTCACGTTTCTGCTGTTACAAGTGTGCAGAATCACCGAAATCGCTGTTTTCGTGCTTTTGAATGCGAAAAACACGTTTTCTGGTGTTTTCAGCACTCCACAGTGCGTTTGATATGCGGAAACTGCGATATCTTCGGTATCGTTGTTGTTTCCAGCTGAGATATGCACTTTCAGTGATAATCTTCACGATTCTGCGGTTACAAGTGTGCAGAATCACCGAAATCGCTGTTTTCGTGCTTTTGAATGCGAAAAACACGTTTTCTGGTGTTTTCAGCACTCCACAGTGCGTTTGATATGCGGAAACTACGATATCTTCGGTATCGTTGTTGTTTCCAGCTGAGATATGCACTTTCAGTGATAATCTTCACGATTCTGCTGTTACAAGTGTGCAGAATCACCGAAATCGCTGTTTTCGTGCTTTTGAATGCGAAAAACACGTTTTCTGGTGTTTTCAGCACTCCACAGTGCGTTTGATATGCGGAAACTGCCATATCTTCGGTATCGTTGTTGTTTCCTGCTGAGATATGCACTTTCAGTGATAATCTTCACGATTCTGCTGTTACAAGTGTGCAGAATCACCGAAATCGCTGTTTTCGTGCTTTTGAATGCGAAAAACACGTTTTCTGGTGTTTTCAGCACTCCACAGTGCGTTTGATATGCGGAAACTACGATATCTTCGGTATCGTTGTTGTTTCCAGCTGAGATATGCACTTTCAGTGATAATCTTCACGATTCTGCTGTTACAAGTGTGCAGAATCACCGAAATCGCTGTTTTCGTGCTTTTGAATGCGAAAAACACGTTTTCTGGTGTTTTCAGCACTCCACAGTGCGTTTGATATGCGGAAACTGCCATATCTACGGTATCGTTGTTGTTTCCTGCTGAGATATGCACTTTCAGTGATAATCTTCACGATTCTGCTGTTACAAGTGTGCAGAATCACCGAAATCGCTGTTTTCGTGCTTTTGAATGCGAAAAACACGTTTTCTGGTGTTTTGAGCACTCCACAGTGCGTTTGATATGCGGAAACTACGATATCTTCGGTATCGCTGTTGTTTCCAGCTGAGATATGCACTTTCAGTGATAATCTTCACGATTCTGCTGTTACAAGTGTGCAGAATCACCGAAATCGCTGTTTTCGTGCTTTTGAATGCGAAAAACACGTTTTCTGGTGTTTTCAGCACTCCGCAGTGCGTTTGATATGCAGAAACTACGATATCTTCGGTATCGATGTTGTTTCCAGCTGAGATATGCACTTTCAGTGATAATCTTCACGTTTCTGCTGTTACAAGTGTGCAGAATCACCGAAATCGCTGTTTTCGTGCTTGTGAATGCGAAAAACACGTTTTCTGGTGTTTTCAGCACTCCACAGTGCGTTTGATATGCGGAAACTGCGATATCTTCGGTATCGTTGTTGTTTCCAGCTGAGATATGCACTTTCAGTGATAATCTTCACGATTCTGCTGTTACAAGTGTGCAGAATCACCGAAATCGCTGTTTTCGTGCTTTTGAATGCGAAAAACACGTTTTCTGGTGTTTTCAGCACTCCACAGTGCGTTTGATATGCGGAAACTGCCATATCTTCGGTATCGTTGTTGTTTCCTGCTGAGATATGCACTTTCAGTGATAATCTTCACGATTCTGCTGTTACAAGTGTGCAGAATCACCGAAATCGCTGTTTTCGTGCTTTTGAATGCGAAAAACACGTTTTCTGGTGTTTTCAGCACTCCACAGTGCGTTTGATATGCGGAAACTACGATATCTTCGGTATCGTTGTTGTTTCCAGCTGAGATATGCACTTTCAGTGATAATATTCACGATTCTGCTGTTACAAGTGTGCAGAATCACCGAAATTGCTGTTTTCGTGCTTTTGAATACGAAAAACACGTTTTCTGGTGTTTTCAGCACTCCACAGTGCGTTTGATATGCGGAAACTGCCATATCTTCGGTATCGTTGTTGTTTCCTGCTGAGATATGCACTTTCAGTGATAATCTTCACGATTCTGCTGTTACAAGTGTGCAGAATCACCGAAATCGCTGTTTTCGTGCTTTTGAATGCGAAAAACACGTTTTCTGGTGTTTTCAGCACTCCACAGTGCGTTTGATATGCGGAAACTACGATATCTTCGGTATCGTTGTTGTTTCCAGCTGAGATATGCACTTTCAGTGATAATCTTCACGATTCTGCTGTTACAAGTGTGCAGAATCACCGAAATCGCTGTTTTCGTGCTTTTGAATGCGAAAAACACGTTTTCTGGTGTTTTCAGCACTCCACAGTGCGTTTGATATGCGGAAACTACGATATCTTCGGTATCGTTGTTGTTTCCAGCTGAGATATGCATCTTCAGTGATAATCTTCATGATTCTGCTGTTACAAGTGTGCAGAATCACCGAAATCGCTGTTTTCGTGCTTTTGAATGCGAAAAACTTGTTTTCTGGTGTTTTGAGCACTCCACAGTGCGTTTGATATGCGGAAACTACGATATCTTCGGTATCGTTGTTGTTTCCAGCTGAGATATGCATCTTCAGTGATAATCTTCATGATTCTGCTGTTACAAGTGTGCAGAATCACCGAAATCGCTGTTTTCGTGCTTTTGTATGCGAAAAACACGTTTTCTGGTGTTTTCAGCACTCCACAGTCCGTTTGATATGCGGAAACTACGATATCTTCGGTATCGTTGTTGTTTCCAGCTGAGATATGCACTTTCACTGATAATCTTCACGATTCTGCTGTTACAAGTGTGCAGAATCACCGAAATCGCTGTTTTCGTGCTTTTGAATGCGAAAAACACGTGTTCTGGTGTTTTCAGCACTCCACAGTGCGTTTGATATGCGGAAACTACGATATCTTCGGTATCGTTGTTGTTTCCAGCTGAGACATGCATTTTCAGTGATAATCTTCATGATTCTGCTGTTACAAGTGTGCAGAATCACCGAAATCGCTGTTTTCGTGCTTTTGAATGCGAAAAACACGTTTTCTGGTGTTTTCAGCACTCCACAGTGCGTTTGATATGCGGAAACTGCCATATCTTCGGTATCGTTGTTGTTTCCAGCTGAGATATGCATCTTCAGTGATAATCTTCATGATTCTGCTGTTACAAGTGTGCAGAATCACCGAAATCGCTGTTTTCGTGCTTTTGAATGCGAAAAACTTGTTTTCTGGTGTTTTGAGCACTCCACAGTGCGTTTGATATGCGGAAACTACGATATCTTCGGTATCGTTGTTGTTTCCAGCTGAGATATGCACTTTCAGTGATAATCTTCACGATTCTGCTGTTACAAGTGTGCAGAATCACCGAAATCGCTGTTTTCGTGCTTTTGAATGCGAAAAACACGTTTTCTGGTGTTTTCAGCACTCCACAGTGCGTTTGATATGCGGAAACTACGATATCTTCGGTATCGTTGTTGTTTCCAGCTGAGATATGCATCTTCAGTGATAATCTTCATGATTCTGCTGTTACAAGTGTGCAGAATCACCGAAATCGCTGTTTTCGTGCTTTTGAATGCGAAAAACTTGTTTTCTGGTGTTTTGAGCACTCCACAGTGCGTTTGATATGCGGAAACTACGATATCTTCGGTATCGTTGTTGTTTCCAGCTGAGATATGCATCTTCAGTGATAATCTTCATGATTCTGCTGTTACAAGTGTGCAGAATCACCGAAATCGCTGTTTTCGTGCTTTTGTATGCGAAAAACACGTTTTCTGGTGTTTTCAGCACTCCACAGTCCGTTTGATATGCGGAAACTACGATATCTTCGGTATCGTTGTTGTTTCCAGCTGAGATATGCACTTTCAGTGATAATCTTCACGATTCTGCTGTTACAAGTGTGCAGAATCACCGAAATCGCTGTTTTCGTGCTTTTGAATGCGAAAAACACGTGTTCTGGTGTTTTCAGCACTCCACAGTGCGTTTGATATGCGGAAACTACGATATCTTCGGTATCGTTGTTGTTTCCAGCTGAGACATGCACTTTCAGTGATAATCTTCACGTTTCTGCTGTTACAAGTGTGCAGAATCACCGAAATCGCTGTTTTCGTGCTTGTGAATGCGAAAAACACGTTTTCTGGTGTTTTCAGCACTCCACAGTGCGTTTGATATGCGGAAACTGCGATATCTTCGGTATCGTTGTTGTTTCCAGCTGAGATATGCACTTTCAGTGATAATCTTCACGATTCTGCTGTTACAAGTGTGCAGAATCACCGAAATCGCTGTTTTCGTGCTTTTGAATGCGAAAAACACGTTTTCTGGTGTTTTCAGCACTCCACAGTGCGTTTGATATGCGGAAACTGCCATATCTTCGGTATCGTTGTTGTTTCCTGCTGAGATATGCACTTTCAGTGATAATCTTCACGATTCTGCTGTTACAAGTGTGCAGAATCACCGAAATCGCTGTTTTCGTGCTTTTGAATGCGAAAAACACGTTTTCTGGTGTTTTCAGCACTCCACAGTGCGTTTGATATGCGGAAACTACGATATCTTCGGTATCGTTGTTGTTTCCAGCTGAGATATGCACTTTCAGTGATAATATTCACGATTCTGCTGTTACAAGTGTGCAGAATCACCGAAATCGCTGTTTTCGTTCTTTTGAATACGAAAAACACGTTTTCTGGTGTTTTCAGCACTCCACAGTGCGTTTGATATGCGGAAACTGCCATATCTTCGGTATCGTTGTTGTTTCCTGCTGAGATATGCACTTTCAGTGATAATCTTCACGATTCTGCTGTTACAAGTGTGCAGAATCACCGAAATCGCTGTTTTCGTGCTTTTGAATGCGAAAAACACGTTTTCTGGTGTTTTCAGCACTCCACAGTGCGTTTGATATGCGGAAACTACGATATCTTCGGTATCGTTGTTGTTTCCAGCTGAGATATGCACTTTCAGTGATAATCTTCACGATTCTGCTGTTACAAGTGTGCAGAATCACCGAAATCGCTGTTTTCGTGCTTTTGAATGCGAAAAACACGTTTTCTGGTGTTTTCAGCACTCCACAGTGCGTTTGATATGCGGAAACTACGATATCTTCGGTATCGTTGTTGTTTCCAGCTGAGATATGCATCTTCAGTGATAATCTTCATGATTCTGCTGTTACAAGTGTGCAGAATCACCGAAATCGCTGTTTTCGTGCTTTTGAATGCGAAAAACTTGTTTTCTGGTGTTTTGAGCACTCCACAGTGCGTTTGATATGCGGAAACTACGATATCTTCGGTATCGTTGTTGTTTCCAGCTGAGATATGCATCTTCAGTGATAATCTTCATGATTCTGCTGTTACAAGTGTGCAGAATCACCGAAATCGCTGTTTTCGTGCTTTTGTATGCGAAAAACACGTTTTCTGGTGTTTTCAGCACTCCACAGTCCGTTTGATATGCGGAAACTACGATATCTTCGGTATCGTTGTTGTTTCCAGCTGAGATATGCACTTTCACTGATAATCTTCACGATTCTGCTGTTACAAGTGTGCAGAATCACCGAAATCGCTGTTTTCGTGCTTTTGAATGCGAAAAACACGTGTTCTGGTGTTTTCAGCACTCCACAGTGCGTTTGATATGCGGAAACTACGATATCTTCGGTATCGTTGTTGTTTCCAGCTGAGACATGCATTTTCAGTGATAATCTTCATGATTCTGCTGTTACAAGTGTGCAGAATCACCGAAATCGCTGTTTTCGTGCTTTTGAATGCGAAAAACACGTTTTCTGGTGTTTTCAGCACTCCACAGTGCGTTTGATAT
Source organism: Anthophora plumipes (assembly GCA_951804975.1). Classification (NCBI taxonomy): domain Eukaryota; kingdom Metazoa; phylum Arthropoda; class Insecta; order Hymenoptera; family Apidae; genus Anthophora; species Anthophora plumipes. The sequence continues at coordinate 11,336 of CATORF010000160.1, read as the reverse complement.
GCGGAAACTGCCATATCTTCGGTATCGTTGTTGTTTCCAGCTGAGATATGCATCTTCAGTGATAATCTTCATGATTCTGCTGTTACAAGTGTGCAGAATCACCGAAATCGCTGTTTTCGTGCTTTTGAATGCGAAAAACTTGTTTTCTGGTGTTTTGAGCACTCCACAGTGCGTTTGATATGCGGAAACTACGATATCTTCGGTATCGTTGTTGTTTCCAGCTGAGATATGCACTTTCAGTGATAATCTTCACGATTCTGCTGTTACAAGTGTGCAGAATCACCGAAATCGCTGTTTTCGTGCTTTTGAATGCGAAAAACACGTTTTCTGGTGTTTTCAGCACTCCACAGTGCGTTTGATATGCGGAAACTACGATATCTTCGGTATCGTTGTTGTTTCCAGCTGAGATATGCATCTTCAGTGATAATCTTCATGATTCTGCTGTTACAAGTGTGCAGAATCACCGAAATCGCTGTTTTCGTGCTTTTGAATGCGAAAAACTTGTTTTCTGGTGTTTTGAGCACTCCACAGTGCGTTTGATATGCGGAAACTACGATATCTTCGGTATCGTTGTTGTTTCCAGCTGAGATATGCATCTTCAGTGATAATCTTCATGATTCTGCTGTTACAAGTGTGCAGAATCACCGAAATCGCTGTTTTCGTGCTTTTGTATGCGAAAAACACGTTTTCTGGTGTTTTCAGCACTCCACAGTCCGTTTGATATGCGGAAACTACGATATCTTCGGTATCGTTGTTGTTTCCAGCTGAGATATGCACTTTCAGTGATAATCTTCACGATTCTGCTGTTACAAGTGTGCAGAATCACCGAAATCGCTGTTTTCGTGCTTTTGAATGCGAAAAACACGTGTTCTGGTGTTTTCAGCACTCCACAGTGCGTTTGATATGCGGAAACTACGATATCTTCGGTATCGTTGTTGTTTCCAGCTGAGACATGCATTTTCAGTGATAATCTTCATGATTCTGCTGTTACAAGTGTGCAGAATCACCGAAATCGCTGTTTTCGTGCTTTTGAATGCGAAAAACACGTTTTCTGGTGTTTTCAGCACTCCACAGTGCGTTTGATATGCGGAAACTGCCATATCTTCGGTATCGTTGTTGTTTCCTGCTGAGATATGCACTTTCAGTGATAATCTTCACGATTCTGCTGTTACAAGTGTGCAGAATCACCGAAATCGCTGTTTTCGTGCTTTTGAATGCGAAAAACTTGTTTTCTGGTGTTTTGAGCACTCCACAGTGCGTTTGATATGCGGAAACTACGATATCTTCGGTATCGTTGTTGTTTCCAGCTGAGATATGCATCTTCAGTGATAATCTTCATGATTCTGCTGTTACAAGTGTGCAGAATCACCGAAATCGCTGTTTTCGTGCTTTTGTATGCGAAAAACACGTTTTCTGGTGTTTTCAGCACTCCACAGTCCGTTTGATATGCGGAAACTACGATATCTTCGGTATCGTTGTTGTTTCCAGCTGAGATATGCACTTTCAGTGATAATCTTCACGATTCTGCTGTTACAAGTGTGCAGAATCACCGAAATCGCTGTTTTCGTGCTTTTGAATGCGAAAAACACGTGTTCTGGTGTTTTCAGCACTCCACAGTGCGTTTGATATGCGGAAACTACGATATCTTCGGTATCGTTGTTGTTTCCAGCTGAGACATGCATTTTCAGTGATAATCTTCATGATTCTGCTGTTACAAGTGTGCAGAATCACCGAAATCGCTGTTTTCGTGCTTTTGAATGCGAAAAACACGTTTTCTGGTGTTTTCAGCACTCCACAGTGCGTTTGATATGCGGAAACTGCCATATCTTCGGTATCGTTGTTGTTTCCAGCTGAGATATGCATCTTCAGTGATAATCTTCATGATTCTGCTGTTACAAGTGTGCAGAATCACCGAAATCGCTGTTTTCGTGCTTTTGAATGCGAAAAACTTGTTTTCTGGTGTTTTGAGCACTCCACAGTGCGTTTGATATGCGGAAACTACGATATCTTCGGTATCGTTGTTGTTTCCAGCTGAGATATGCACTTTCAGTGATAATCTTCACGATTCTGCTGTTACAAGTGTGCAGAATCACCGAAATCGCTGTTTTCGTGCTTTTGAATGCGAAAAACACGTTTTCTGGTGTTTTCAGCACTCCACAGTGCGTTTGATATGCGGAAACTACGATATCTTCGGTATCGTTGTTGTTTCCAGCTGAGATATGCATCTTCAGTGATAATCTTCATGATTCTGCTGTTACAAGTGTGCAGAATCACCGAAATCGCTGTTTTCGTGCTTTTGAATGCGAAAAACTTGTTTTCTGGTGTTTTGAGCACTCCACAGTGCGTTTGATATGCGGAAACTACGATATCTTCGGTATCGTTGTTGTTTCCAGCTGAGATATGCATCTTCAGTGATAATCTTCATGATTCTGCTGTTACAAGTGTGCAGAATCACCGAAATCGCTGTTTTCGTGCTTTTGTATGCGAAAAACACGTTTTCTGGTGTTTTCAGCACTCCACAGTCCGTTTGATATGCGGAAACTACGATATCTTCGGTATCGTTGTTGTTTCCAGCTGAGATATGCACTTTCAGTGATAATCTTCACGATTCTGCTGTTACAAGTGTGCAGAATCACCGAAATCGCTGTTTTCGTGCTTTTGAATGCGAAAAACACGTGTTCTGGTGTTTTCAGCACTCCACAGTGCGTTTGATATGCGGAAACTACGATATCTTCGGTATCGTTGTTGTTTCCAGCTGAGACATGCATTTTCAGTGATAATCTTCATGATTCTGCTGTTACAAGTGTGCAGAATCACCGAAATCGCTGTTTTCGTGCTTTTGAATGCGAAAAACACGTTTTCTGGTGTTTTCAGCACTCCACAGTGCGTTTGATATGCGGAAACTGCCATATCTTCGGTATCGTTGTTGTTTCCTGCTGAGATATGCACTTTCTGTGATAATCTTCACGATTCTGCTGTTACAAGTGTGCAGAATCACCGAAATCGCTGTTTTCGTGCTTTTGAATGCGAAAAACACGTTTTATGGTGTTTTCAGCACTCCACAGTGCGTTTGATATGCGGAAACTACGATATCTTCGGTATCGTTGTTGTTTCCAGCTGAGATATGCACTTTCAGTGATAATCTTCACGATTCTGCTGTTACAAGTGTGCAGAATCACCGAAATCGCTGTTTTCGTGCTTTTGGATGCGAAAAACACGTTTTCTGGTGTTTTCAGTACTCCACAGTGCGTTTGATATGCGGAAACTACGATATCTTCGGTATCGTTGTTGTTTCCAGCTGAGACATGCATTTTCAGTGATAATCTTCATGATTCTGCTGTTACAAGTGTGCAGAATCACCGAAATCGCTGTTTTCGTGCTTTTGAATGCGAAAAACACGTTTTCTGGTGTTTTCAGCACTCCACAGTGCGTTTGATATGCGGAAACTGCCATATCTTCGGTATCGTTGTTGTTTCCTGCTGAGATATGCACTTTCAGTGATAATCTTCACGATTCTGCTGTTACAAGTGTGCAGAATCACCGAAATCGCTGTTTTCGTGCTTTTGAATGCGAAAAACACGTTTTCTGGTGTTTTCAGCACTCCACAGTGCGTTTGATATGCGGAAACTACGATATCTTCGGTATCGTTGTTGTTTCCAGCTGAGATATGCACGTTCAGTGATAATCTTCACGATTCTGCTGTTACAAGTGTGCAGAATCACCGAAATCGCTGTTTTCGTGCTTTTGGATGCGAAAAACACGTTTTCTGGTGTTTTCAGCACTCCACAGTGCGTTTGATATGCGGAAACTACGATATCTTCGGTATCGTTGTTGTTTCCTGCTGAGATATGCACTTTCAGTGATAATCTTCACGATTCTGCTGTTACAAGTGTGCAGAATCACCGAAATCGCTGTTTTCGTGCTTTTGAATGCGAAAAACACGTTTTCTGGTGTTTTCAGCACTCCACAGTGCGTTTGATATGCGGAAACTACGATATGTTCGGTATCGTTGTTGTTTCCAGCTGAGATATGCATCTTCAGTGATAATCTTCATGATTCTGCTGTTACAAGTGTGCAGAATCACCGAAATCGCTGTTTTCGTGCTTTTGAATGCGAAAAACACGTTTTCTGGTGTTTTCAGCACTCCACAGTGCGTTTGATATGCGGAAACTACGATATCTTCGGTATCGTTGTTGTTTCCAGCTGAGACATGCATTTTCAGTGATAATCTTCATGATTCTGCTGTTACAAGTGTGCAGAATCACCGAAATCGCTGTTTTCGTGCTATTGAATGCGAAAAACACGTTTTCTGGTGTTTTCAGCACTCCACAGTGCGTTTGATATGCGGAAACTACGATATCTTATGTATCGTTGTTGTTTCCAGCTGAGACATGCATTTTCAGTGATAATCTTCATGATTCTGCTGTTACAAGTGTGCAGAATCACCGAAATCGCTGTTTTCGTGCTTTTGAATGCGAAAAACACGTTTTCTGGTGTTTTCAGCACTCCACAGTGCGTTTGAAATGCTGAAACTACGATGTCTTCGGTATCGTTGTTGTTTCCAGCTGAGATATGCACTTTCAGTGATAATCTTCACGTTTCTGCTGTTACAAGTGTGCAGAATCACCGAAATCGCTGTTTTCGTGCTTTTGAATGCGAAAAACACGTTTTCTGGTGTTTTCAGCACTCCGCAGTGCGTTTGATATGCGGAAACTACGATATCTTCGGTATCGTTGTTGTTTCCAGCTGAGATATGCACTTTCAGTGATAATCTTCACGTTTCTGCTGTTACAAGTGTGCAGAATCACCGAAATCGCTGTTTTCGTGCTTTTGAATGCGAAAAACACGTTTTCTGGTGTTTTCAGCACTCCACAGTGCGTTTGATATGCGGAAACTACGATATCTTCGGTATCGTTGTTGTTTCCAGCTGAGATATGCACTTTCAGTGATAATCTTCACGATTCTGCTGTTACAAGTGTGCAGAATCACCGAAACCGCTGTTTTCGTGCTTTTGAATGCGAAAAACACGTTTTCTGGTGTTTTCAGCACTCCACACTGCGTTTGATATGCGGAAACTGCCATATCTTCGGTATCGTTGTTGTTTCCTGCTGAGATATGCACTTTCAGTGATAATCTTCACGATTCTGCTGTTACAAGTGTGCAGAATCACCGAAATCGCTGTTTTCGTGCTTTTGAATGCGAAAAACACGTTTTCTGGTGTTTTCAGCACTCCACAGTGCGTTTGATATGCGGAAACTGCGATATGTTCGGTATCGTTGTTGTTTCCAGCTGAGATATGCATCTTCAGTGATAATCTTCATGATTCTGCTGTTACAAGTGTGCAGAATCACCGAAATCGCTGTTTTCGTGCTTTTGAATGCGAAAAACACGTTTTCTGGTGTTTTCAGCACTCCACAGTGCGTTTGATATGCGGAAACTACGATATCTTCGGTATCGTTGTTGTTTCCAGCTGAGATATGCACGTTCAGTGATAATCTTCACGATTCTGCTGTTACAAGTGTGCAGAATCACCGAAATCGCTGTTTTCGTGCTTTTGGATGCGAAAAACACGTTTTCTGGTGTTTTCAGCACTCCACAGTGCGTTTGATATGCGGAAACTACGATATCTTCGGTATCGTTGTTGTTTCCAGCTGAGACATGCATTTTCAGTGATAATCTTCATGATTCTACTGTTACAAGTGTGCAGAATCACCGAAATCGCTGTTTTCGTGCTATTGAATGCGAAAAACACGTTTTCTGGTGTTTTCAGCACTCCACAGTGCGTTTGATATGCGGAAACTGCCATATCTTCGGTATCGTTGTCGTTTCCAGCTGAGATATGCACTTTCAGTGATAATCTTCACGATTCTGCTGTTACAAGTGTGCAGAATCACCGAAATCGCTGTTTTCGTGCTTTTGAATGCGAAAAACACGTTTTCTGGTGTTTTCAGCACTCCACAGTGCGTTTGATATGCGGAAACTACGATATCTTCGGTATCGTTGTTGTTTCCAGCTGAGATATGCATCTTCAGTGATAATCTTCATGATTCTGCTGTTACAAGTGTGCAGAATCACCGAAATCGTTGTTTTCGTGCTTTTGAATGCGAAAAACACGTTTTCTGGTGTTTTGAGCACTCCACAGTGCGTTTGATATGCGGAAACTACGATATCTTCGGTATCGTTGTTGTTTCCAGCTGAGATATGCACTTTCAGTGATAATCTTCATGATTCTGCTGTTACAAGTGTGCAGAATCACCGAAATCGCTGTTTTCGTGCTTTTGTATGCGAAAAACACGTTTTCTGGTGTTTTCAGCACTCCACAGTGCGTTTGATATGCGGAAACTACGATATCTTCGGTATCGTTGTTGTTTCCAGCTGAGATATGCATCTTCAGTGATAATCTTCATGATTCTGCTGTTACAAGTGTGCAGAATCACCGAAATCGCTGTTTTCGTGCTTTTGAATGCGAAAAACACGTTTTCTGGTGTTTTGAGCACTCCACAGTGCGTTTGATATGCGGAAACTACGATATCTTCGGTATCGTTGTTGTTTCCAGCTGAGACATGCATTTTCAGTGATAATCTTCATGATTCTGCTGTTACAAGTGTGCAGAATCACCGAAATCGCTGTTTTCGTGCTATTGAATGCGAAAAACACGTTTTCTGGTGTTTTCAGCACTCCACAGTGCGTTTGATATGCGGAAACTACGATATCTTATGTATCGTTGTTGTTTCCAGCTGAGACATGCATTTTCAGTGATAATCTTCATGATTCTGCTGTTACAAGTGTGCAGAATCACCGAAATCGCTGTTTTCGTGCTTTTGAATGCGAAAAACACGTTTTCTGGTGTTTTCAGCACTCCACAGTGCGTTTGAAATGCTGAAACTACGATGTCTTCGGTATCGTTGTTGTTTCCAGCTGAGATATGCACTTTCAGTGATAATCTTCACGTTTCTGCTGTTACAAGTGTGCAGAATCACCGAAATCGCTGTTTTCGTGCTTTTGAATGCGAAAAACACGTTTTCTGGTGTTTTCAGCACTCCGCAGTGCGTTTGATATGCGGAAACTACGATATCTTCGGTATCGTTGTTGTTTCCAGCTGAGATATGCACTTTCAGTGATAATCTTCACGTTTCTGCTGTTACAAGTGTGCAGAATCACCGAAATCGCTGTTTTCGTGCTTTTGAATGCGAAAAACACGTTTTCTGGTGTTTTCAGCACTCCACAGTGCGTTTGATATGCGGAAACTACGATATCTTCGGTATCGTTGTTGTTTCCAGCTGAGATATGCACTTTCAGTGATAATCTTCACGATTCTGCTGTTACAAGTGTGCAGAATCACCGAAACCGCTGTTTTCGTGCTTTTGAATGCGAAAAACACGTTTTCTGGTGTTTTCAGCACTCCACACTGCGTTTGATATGCGGAAACTGCCATATCTTCGGTATCGTTGTTGTTTCCTGCTGAGATATGCACTTTCAGTGATAATCTTCACGATTCTGCTGTTACAAGTGTGCAGAATCACCGAAATCGCTGTTTTCGTGCTTTTGAATGCGAAAAACACGTTTTCTGGTGTTTTCAGCACTCCACAGTGCGTTTGATATGCGGAAACTGCGATATGTTCGGTATCGTTGTTGTTTCCAGCTGAGATATGCATCTTCAGTGATAATCTTCATGATTCTGCTGTTACAAGTGTGCAGAATCACCGAAATCGCTGTTTTCGTGCTTTTGAATGCGAAAAACACGTTTTCTGGTGTTTTCAGCACTCCACAGTGCGTTTGATATGCGGAAACTACGATATCTTCGGTATCGTTGTTGTTTCCAGTTGAGACATGCATTTTCAGTGATAATCTTCATGATTCTACTGTTACAAGTGTGCAGAATCACCGAAATCGCTGTTTTCGTGCTATTGAATGCGAAAAACACGTTTTCTGGTGTTTTCAGCACTCCACAGTGCGTTTGATATGCGGAAACTGCCATATCTTCGGTATCGTTGTCGTTTCCAGCTGAGATATGCACTTTCAGTGATAATCTTCACGATTCTGCTGTTACAAGTGTGCAGAATCACCGAAATCGCTGTTTTCGTGCTTTTGAATGCGAAAAACACGTTTTCTGGTGTTTTGAGCACTCCACAGTGCGTTTGATATGCGGAAACTACGATATCTTCGGTATCGTTGTTGTTTCCAGCTGAGACATGCATTTTCAGTGATAATCTTCATGATTCTGCTGTTACAAGTGTGCAGAATCACCGAAATCGCTGTTTTCGTGCTATTGAATGCGAAAAACACGTTTTCTGGTGTTTTCAGCACTCCACAGTGCGTTTGATATGCGGAAACTACGATATCTTATGTATCGTTGTTGTTTCCAGCTGAGACATGCATTTTCAGTGATAATCTTCATGATTCTGCTGTTACAAGTGTGCAGAATCACCGAAATCGCTGTTTTCGTGCTTTTGAATGCGAAAAACACGTTTTCTGGTGTTTTCAGCACTCCACAGTGCGTTTGAAATGCTGAAACTACGATGTCTTCGGTATCGTTGTTGTTTCCAGCTGAGATATGCACTTTCAGTGATAATCTTCACGTTTCTGCTGTTACAAGTGTGCAGAATCACCGAAATCGCTGTTTTCGTGCTTTTGAATGCGAAAAACACGTTTTCTGGTGTTTTCAGCACTCCGCAGTGCGTTTGATATGCGGAAACTACGATATCTTCGGTATCGTTGTTGTTTCCAGCTGAGATATGCACTTTCAGTGATAATCTTCACGTTTCTGCTGTTACAAGTGTGCAGAATCACCGAAATCGCTGTTTTCGTGCTTTTGAATGCGAAAAACACGTTTTCTGGTGTTTTCAGCACTCCACAGTGCGTTTGATATGCGGAAACTACGATATCTTCGGTATCGTTGTTGTTTCCAGCTGAGATATGCACTTTCAGTGATAATCTTCACGATTCTGCTGTTACAAGTGTGCAGAATCACCGAAATCGCTGTTTTCGTGCTTTTGAATGCGAAAAACACGTTTTCTGGTGTTTTCAGCACTCCACACTGCGTTTGATATGCGGAAACTGCCATATCTTCGGTATCGTTGTTGTTTCCTGCTGAGATATGCACTTTCAGTGATAATCTTCACGATTCTGCTGTTACAAGTGTGCAGAATCACCGAAATCGCTGTTTTCGTGCTTTTGAATGCGAAAAACACGTTTTCTGGTGTTTTCAGCACTCCACAGTGCGTTTGATATGCGGAAACTGCGATATGTTCGGTATCGTTGTTGTTTCCAGCTGAGATATGCATCTTCAGTGATAATCTTCATGATTCTGCTGTTACAAGTGTGCAGAATCACCGAAATCGCTGTTTTCGTGCTTTTGAATGCGAAAAACACGTTTTCTGGTGTTTTCAGCACTCCACAGTGCGTTTGATATGCGGAAACTACGATATCTTCGGTATCGTTGTTGTTTCCAACTGAGACATGCATTTTCAGTGATAATCTTCATGATTCTACTGTTACATGTGTGCAGAATCACCGAAATCGCTGTTTTCGTGCTTTTGAATGCGAAAAACACGTTTTCTGGTGTTTTCAGCACTCCACAGTGCGTTTGATATGCGGAAACTACGATATCTTCGGTATCGTTGTTGTTTCCAGCTGAGATATGCACTTTCAGTGATAATCTTCACGATTCTGCTGTTACAAGTGTGCAGAATCACCGAAATCGCTGTTTTCGTGCTTTTGAATGCGAAAAACACGTTTTCTGGTGTTTTCAGCACTCCACAGTGCGTTTGATATGCGGAAACTGCGATATCTTCGGTATCGTTGTTGTTTCCAGCTGAGATATGCACTTTCAGTGATAATCTTCACGATTCTGCTGTTACAAGTGTGCAGAATCACCGAAATCGCTGTTTTCGTGCTTTTGAATGCGAAAAACACGTTTTCTGGTGTTTTCAGCACTCCACAGTGCGTTTGATATGCGGAAACTACGATATCTTCGGTATCGTTGTTGTTTCCAGCTGAGATATGCACTTTCAGTGATAATCTTCACGATTCTGCTGTTACAAGTGTGCAGAATCACCGAAATCGCTGTTTTCGTGCTTTTGAATGCGAAAAACACGTTTTCTGGTGTTTTCAGCACTCCACAGTGCGTTTGATATGCGGAAACTACGATATCTTCGGTATCGTTGTTGTTTCCAGCTGAGATATGCACTTTCAGTGATAATCTTCACGATTCTGCTGTTACAAGTGTGCAGAATCACCGAAATCGCTGTTTTCGTGCTTTTGAATGCGAAAAACACGTTTTCTGGTGTTTTCAGCACTCCACACTGCGTTTGATATGCGGAAACTGCCATATCTTCGGTATCGTTGTTGTTTCCTGCTGAGATATGCACTTTCAGTGATAATCTTCACGATTCTGCTGTTACAAGTGTGCAGAATCACCGAAATCGCTGTTTTCGTGCTTTTGAATGCGAAAAACACGTTTTCTGGTGTTTTCAGCACTCCACAGTGCGTTTGATATGCGGAAACTGCGATATGTTCGGTATCGTTGTTGTTTCCAGCTGAGATATGCATCTTCAGTGATAATCTTCATGATTCTGCTGTTACAAGTGTGCAGAATCACCGAAATCGCTGTTTTCGTGCTTTTGAATGCGAAAAACACGTTTTCTGGTGTTTTCAGCACTCCACAGTGCGTTTGATATGCGGAAACTACGATATCTTCGGTATCGTTGTTGTTTCCAGCTGAGACATGCATTTTCAGTGATAATCTTCATGATTCTACTGTTACATGTGTGCAGAATCACCGAAATCGCTGTTTTCGTGCTTTTGAATGCGAAAAACACGTTTTCTGGTGTTTTCAGCACTCCACAGTGCGTTTGATATGCGGAAACTACGATATCTTCGGTATCGTTGTTGTTTCCAGCTGAGATATGCACTTTCAGTGATAATCTTCACGATTCTGCTGTTACAAGTGTGCAGAATCACCGAAATCGCTGTTTTCGTGCTTTTGAATGCGAAAAACACGTTTTCTGGTGTTTTCAGCACTCCACAGTGCGTTTGATATGCGGAAACTGCGATATCTTCGGTATCGTTGTTGTTTCCAGCTGAGATATGCACTTTCAGTGATAATCTTCACGATTCTGCTGTTGCAAGTGTGCAGAATCACCGAAATCGCTGTTTTCGTGCTTTTGAATGCGAAAAACACGTTTTCTGGTGTTTTCAGCACTCCACAGTGCGTTTGATATGCGGAAACTACGATATCTTCGGTATCGTTGTTGTTTCCAGCTGAGATATGCACTTTCAGTGATAATCTTCACGATTCTGCTGTTACAAGTGTGCAGAATCACCGAAATCGCTGT
>CATORF010000159.1:0-36656 GCA_951804975.1 Anthophora plumipes | reverse complement strand
TAGAGAACGCTCGTTTCGAGCTACTTAATGCGAGAAACACGTTATCTGGTGTTTTAACCACTCCACAGTGCGTTTGATATGCAGAACCAGCGTCATCTTGATTTTCGTGAGGTTTCAAGGTGAGATATGCATTTTTTGCGATAATATTGGTGAGACTTCAGTCAGAAGTATGCAGAATAATCTAGATCGTTCGTTTCGAGCTACTTAATGCGAGAAACGCGTTCTGTGGTGTTTTCACCACTCCACAGAACGTTTTATGTGCAGAACCGGCGACATCTTGGATTTCGTCGGGTTTCAAGCTGAGATATGCATTTTCTGCGATTATCTTGGTGAGACTTCAGTCAGAAGTATGCAGAATCATCGAGAACGCTCGTTTCGAGCTACTTAATGCGAGAAACACGTTATCTGGTGTTTTAACCACTCCACAGTGCGTTTGATATGTAGAGCCGCCGATAACTTGGTTTTCGTGGGGTTTAGAGCTAAAATATGCATTTTCTGCGATAATCTAGGTGAGTCTTCTGTCAGAAGTATGCAGAGTCATCGAGATCGCTCTATTCGAGCCATTTAATGCGAGAAACACGTTATCTGGTGTATTCATCACTCCACAGGGCGTTTGATATGCAGAACCGGCGATATCTTGGTTTTCGTGGGGTTTCCAGCTGAGATATGCATTTTCTGCGATAATCTTGCTGAGACTTTAGTCAGTAGTATGCAGAATCATCTAGATCGCTCGTTTCGAGCTATTTAATGCGAAAAAACAAGTTTTTTGGTGTTTTGACCACTCCACAGTGCGTTTGATATGTAGAGCCGCCGATAACTTGGTTTTCGTGGGGTTTCCAGCTAAAATATGCATTTTCTGCGATAATCTTGGTGAGACTTCTGTCAGAAGTATGCAGAATCATCGAGAACGCTCGTTTCGAGCTACTTAATGCGAGAAACACGTTATCTGGTGTTTTAACCACTCCACAGTGCGTTTGATATGTAGAGCCGCCGATAACTTGGTTTTCGTGGGGTTTAGAGCTAAAATATGCATTTTCTGCGATAATCTAGGTGAGTCTTCTGTCAGAAGTATGCAGAGTCATCGAGATCGCTCTATTCGAGCCATTTAATGCGAGAAACACGTTATCTGGTGTTTTCATCACTCCACAGGGCGTTTGATATGCAGAACTGGCGATATCTTGGTTTTCGTGGGGTTTCCAGCTGAGATATGCATTTTCTGCGATAATCTTGCTGAGACTTTAGTCAGTAGTATGCAGAATCATCTAGATCGCTCGTTTCGAGCTATTTAATGCGAAAAACCAAGTTTTTTGGTGTTTTGACCACTCCACAGTGCGTTTGATATGTAGAGCCGCCGATAACTTGGTTTTCGTGGGGTTTAGAGCTAAAATATGCATTTTCTGCGATAATCTTGGTGAGACTTCTGTCAGAAGTATCCAGAATCATCGGGATCGCTCTTTTCGAGCTATTTAATGCGAGAAACACGTTATCTGGTTGTTTTCACCACTCTACAGTGCGTTTGATATGCAGAACCGGCGTCATCTTGATTTTCGTGAGGTTTCAAGGTGAGATATGCATTTTTTGCGATAATATTGGTGAGACTTCAGTCAGAAGTATGCAGAATAATCTAGATCGTTCGTTTCGAGCTACTTAATGCGAGAAACGCGTTCTGTGGTGTTTTCACCACTCCACAGAACGTTTTATGTGCAGAACCGGCGACATCTTGGATTTCGTCGGGTTTCAAGCTGAGATATGCATTTTCTACGATTATCTTGGTGAGACTTCAGTCAGAAGTATGCAGAATCATCTAGATCGCTCTTGTCGAGCTGGTTAATGCAAAAAAACAAGTTTCCTTGTGTTTTCAACATTCCACAGTGCGTTTGATATGCAGAACCGGCGATATCTTGATTTTCGTGGTGTTTCCAGCTGAGATATGCATTTTTGCGATAATCAAGGTGAGTCTTCTGTCAGAAGTATGCAGAATCATCGAGATCCCTCTTTTCGGGCTATTTAATGCGAGAAACACGTTATCTGCTGTTTTCACCACTCCACAGTGCGTTTGATATGCAGAACCGGCGACATCTTGGCTTTCCTCGGGTATCAAGCTGAGATATGCATTTTCTACGATAATCTTGGTGAGACTTCTATCAGAAGTATGCAGAATCATCGAGATTCCTCTTTTCGAACTCTTTAATGCAAGAAACACGTTATCTGGTGTTTTCACCACTCCACAGTGCGTTTGATATGCAGAACCGGCGACATCTTGGCTTTCGTCGGGTATCAAGCTGAGATATGCATTTTCTGCGATAAACTTGGTGAGACTTCTGTCCGAAGTATGCTTAATCATCGAGAACGCTCGTTTCGAGCTACTAAATGCGAGAAACACGTTATCTGGTGTTTTAACCACTCCACAGTGCGTTTGATATGTAGAGCCGCCGATAACTTGGTTTTCGTGGGGTTTAGAGCTAAAATATGCATTTTCTGCGATAATCTAGGTGAGTCTTCTGTCAGAAGTATGCAGAGTCATCGAGATCGCTCTATTCGAGCCTTTTAATGCGAGAAACACGTTATCTGGTGTTTTCATCACTCCACAGGGCGTTTGATATGCAGAACCGGCGATATCTTGGTTTTCGTGGGGTTTCCAGCTGAGATATGCATTTTTTGCGATAATCTTGCTGAGACTTTAGTCAGTAGTATGCAGAATCATCTAGATCGCTCTTTTCGAGCTATTTAATGCGAAAAAACAAGTTTTTTGGTGTTTTGACCACTCCACAGTGCGTTTGATATGTAGAGCCGCCGATAACTTGGTTTTCGTGGGGTTTCCAGCTAAAATATGCATTTTCTGCGATAATCTTGATGAGACTTCTGTCCGAAGTATGCTTAATCATCGAGATCGCTCGTTTCGACCAATTTAATGCGAGAAACACGTTATCTGGTGTTTTCACCACTCCACAGTGCGTTTGATATGCAGAACCAGCGATATCTTGGTTTTCGTGGGGATTCAAGCTGAGATATGCAATTTCTGCGATAATCAAGGTGAGACTTCCGTCCGAAGTATGCTTAATCATCGAGATCGCTCGTTTCGAGCTATTTAATGCGAGAAACACGTTTTCTGGGGTTTTCACCACACCACAGTTCGTTGGATGTGCAGAACCGGAGATAGCTTGGTTTTCGTGGGGTTTCAAGCTGAGATATGCATTTTCTGCGATAATCTTGGTGAGACCTCTGTCCGAAGTACGCAGAAACATCGAGATCGCTCTTTTCGACCTATTTAATGCGAGAAACACGTTATCTGGTGTTTTCCCCACTCCGCAGTGCGTTTGATATGCAGAACCAGCGATATCTTTGTTTTCGTGGGGTTTCAAGCTGAGATATGCATTTTTTACGATAATCTTGATGAGACTTCTGTCCGAAGTATGCTTAATCATCGAGATCGCTCGTTTCGACCTATTTAATGCGAGAAACACGTTATTTGGTGTTTTCACCACTCCACAGTGCGTTTGATATGCACAACCGGCGACATCTTGGCGTTCGTCGTGTATCAAGCTGAGATATGCATTTTCTACGATAATCTTGGTGAGACTTCTGTCAGAAGTATCCAGAATCATCGGGATCGCTCTTTTCGAGCTATTTAATGCGAGAAACACGTTATCTGGTTGTTTTCACCACTCTACAGTGCGTTTGATATGCAGAACCGGCGTCATCTTGATTTTCGTGGTGTTTCCAGCTGAGATATGCATTTTTGCGATAATCAAGGTGAGTCTTCTGTCTGAAGTATGCAGAATCATCGAGATCCCTCTTTTCGGGCTATTTAATGCGAGAAACACGTTATCTGCTGTTTTCACCACTCCACAGTGCGTTTGATATGCAGAACCGGCGACATCTTGGCTTTCGTCGGGTATCAAGCTGAGATATGCATTTTCTACGATAATCTTGGTGAGACTTCTATCAGAAGTATGCAGAATCATCGAGATTCCTCTTTGCGAACTCTTTAATGCAAGAAACACGTTATCTGGTGTTTTCACCACTCCACAGTGCGATTGATATGTAGAGCCGCTGATAACTTGGTTTTCGCGGGGTTTCCAGCTGATATATGCATTTTCTGCGATAATCTTGATGTTTCATCTATGAGAAGTATGCAGAATCATCTATATCGCTCTTTTCGAGCTATTTAATGCGAAAAAACAAGTTCTCTGGTGTTTTCAACATTCCACAGTGCGTTTGATATGCCGAACCGGCTATATCTTGATGTTCGTGGTGTTTCCAGCTGAGATATGCATTGTCAGCGATAATCCTGGTGAGACTTCTGTCAGAAGTATGCAGGATCTTCGAGAACGCTCTTTTCGAGCTATTTAATGCGAGAAACACGTTATCTGGTGTTTTAATCACTCCACAGTGCGTTTGATATGTAGAGCCGCCGATAACTTGGTTTTCGTGGGGTTTAGAGCTAAAATATGCATTTTCTGCGATAATCTAGGTGAGTCTTCTGTCAGAAGTATGCAGAGTCATCGAGATCGCTCTATTCGAGCCATTTAATTGCGAGAAACACGTTATCTGGTTGTTTTCACCACTCCACAGTGCGTTGGATATGCAGAACCGGAGATATCTTGGTTTCGGTCGGGTTTCAAACTGAGATATGCATTTTCTACGATAATCCTGGTGAGACTTCTGTCAGAAGTATGCAGAATCATCGAGAACGCTCGTTTCGAGATACTTAATGCGAGAAACACGTTATCTGGTGTTTTAACCACTCCACAGTGCGTTTGATATGTAGAGCCGCCGATAACTTGGTTTTCGTGGGGTTTAGAGCTAAAATATGCATTTTCTGCGATAATCTAGGTGAGTCTTCTGTCAGAAGTATGCAGAGTCATCGAGATCGCTCTATTCGAGCCATTTAATGCGAGAAACACGTTATCTGGTGTTTTCATCACTCCACAGGGCGTTTGATATGCAGAACCGGCGATATCTTGGTTTTCGTGGGGTTTCCAGCTGAGATATGCATTTTCTGCGATAATCTTGCTGAGACTTTAGTCAGTAGTATGCAGAATCATCTAGATCGCTCTTTTCGAGCTATTTAATGCGAAAACCCAAGTTTTTTGGTGTTTTGACCACTCCACAGTGCGTTTGATATGTAGAGCCGCCGATAACTTGGTTTTCGTGGGGTTTCCAGCTATAATATGCATTTTCTGCGATAATCTTGGTGAGTCTTCTGTCAGAAGTATGCAGAATCATCGAGATCGCTCTATTCGAGCTATTTAATGCCAGAAACACGTTATCTGGTGTTTTCAGCACTCCACAGGGCGTTTGATATGCGGAACCGGCGATACCTTGATTTTCGTGGTGTTTCCAGGTGAGATATGCATTTTCTGCGATAATCTTGATGAGACTTCTGTCCGAAGTATGCTTAATCATCGAGATCGCTCGTTTCGACCAATTTAATGCGAGAAACACGTTATCTGGTGTTTTCACCACTCCACAGTGCGTTTGATATGCAGAACCAGCGATATCTTGGTTTTCGTGGGGATTCAAGCTGAGATATGCAATTTCTGCGATAATCTTGGTGAGACTTCCGTCCGAAGTATGCTTAATCATCGAGATCGCTCGTTTCGAGCTATTTAATGCGAGAAACACTTTTTCTGGGGTTTTCACCACACCACAGGTCGTTGGATGTGCAGAACCGGAGATAGCTTGGTTTTCGTGGGGTTTCAAGCTGAGATATGCATTTTCTGCGATAATCATGGTGAGACTTCTGTCCGAAGTATGCTTAATCATCGAGATCGCTCGTTTCGACCTATTTAATGCGAGAAACACGTTATTTGGTGTTTTCACCACTCCACAGTGCGTTTGATATGCACAACCGGCGACATCTTGGCTTTCGTTGTGTATCAAGCTGAGATATGCATGTTCTACGATAATCTTGGTGAGACTTCTGTCCGAAGTATGCTTAATCATCGAGATCGCTCGTTTCGACCAATTTAATGCGAGAAACACGTTATCTGGTGTTTTCACCACTCCACAGTGCGTTTGATATGCAGAACCAGCGATATCTTGGTTTTCGTGGGGATTCAAGCTGAGATATGCAATTTCTGCGATAATCAAGGTGAGACTTCCGTCCGAAGTATGCTTAATCATCGAGATCGCTCGTTTCGAGCTATATAATGCGAGAAACACGTTTTCTGGGGTTTTCACCACACCACAGTTCGTTGGATGTGCAGAACCGGCGATATCTTGATTTTCGTGGTGTTTCCAGCTGAGATATGCATTTTTGCGATAATCAAGGTGAGTCTTCTGTCAGAAGTATGCAGAATCATCGAGATCCCTCTTTTCGGGCTATTTAATGCGAGAAACACGTTATCTGCTGTTTTCACCACTCCACAGTGCGTTTGATATGCAGAACCAGCGATAACTTGGTTTTCGTGGGGTTTCCAGCTAAAATATGCATTTTCTGCGATAATCTTGGTGAGTCTTCTGTCAGAAGTATGCAGAATCATCGAGATCGCTCTATTCGAGCTATTTAATGCCAGAAACACGTTATCTGGTGTTTTCAGCACTCCACAGGGCGTTTGATATGCGGAACCGGCGATACCTTGATTTTCGTGGTGTTTCCAGGTGAGATATGCATTTTCTGCGATAATCTTGATGAGACTTCTGTCCGAAGTATGCTTAATCATCGAGATCGCTCGTTTCGACCAACTTAATGCGAGAAACACGTTATCTGGTGTTTTCACCACTCCACAGTGCGTTTGATATGCAGAACCAGCGATATCTTTGTTTTCGTGGGGATTCAAGCTGAGATATCCAATTTCTGCGATAATCTTGGTGAGACTTCCGTCCGAAGTATGCTTAATCATCGAGATCGCTCGTTTCGAGCTATTTAATGCGAGAAACACGTTTTCTGGGGTTTTCACCACACCACAGTTCGTTGGATGTGCAGAACCGGAGATAGCTTGGTTTTCGTGGGTTTCAAGCTGAGATATGCATTTTCTGCGATAATCTTGGTGAGACTTCTGTCCGAAGTATGCTTAATCATCGAGATCGCTCGTTTCGACCTATTTAATGCGAGAAACACGTTATTTGGTGTTTTCACCACTCCACAGTGCGTTTGATATGCACAACCGGCGACATCTTGGCTTTCGTCGTGTATCAAGCTGAGATATGCATTTTCTACGATAATCTTGGTGAGACTTCTGTCAGAAGTATCCAGAATCATCGGGATCGCTCTTTTCGAGCTATTTAATGCAAGAAACACGTTATCTGGTTGTTTTCACCACTCTACAGTGCGTTTGATATGCAGAACCGGCGTCATCTTGATTTTCGTGAGGTTTCAAGGTGAGATATGCATTTTTTGCGATAATATTGGTGAGACTTCAGTCAGAAGTATGCAGAATAATCTAGATCGTTCGTTTCGAGCTACTTAATGCGAGAAACGCGTTCTGTGGTGTTTTCACCACTCCACAGAACGTTTTATGTGCAGAACCGGCGACATCTTGGATTTCGTCGGGTTTCAAGCTGAGATATGCATTTTCTGCGATTATCTTGGTGAGACTTCAGTCAGAAGTATGCAGAATCATCTAGATCGCTCTTGTCGAGCTGGTTAATGCAAAAAAACAAGTTTCCTGGTGTTTTCAACATTCCACAGTGCGTTTGATATGCAGAACCGGCGATATCTTGATTTTCGTGGTGTTTCCAGCTGAGATATGCATTTTTGCGATAATCAAGGTGAGTCTTCTGTCAGAAGTATGCAGAATCATCGAGATCCCTCTTTTCGGGCTATTTAATGCGAGAAACACGTTATCTGCTGTTTTCACCACTCCACAGTGCGTTTGATATGCAGAACCGGCGACATCTTGGCTTTCGTCGGGTATCAAGCTGAGATATGCATTTTCTACGATAATCTTGGTGAGACTTCTATCAGAAGTATGCAGAATCATCGTGATTCCTCTTTTCGAACTCTTTAATGCAAGAAACACGTTATCTGGTGTTTTCACCACTCCACTGTGCGTTTGATATGCAGAACCGGCGACATCTTGGCTTTCGTCGGGTATCAAGCTGAGATATGCATTTTCTGCGATAATCTTGGAGAGACTTCAGTCAGAAGTATGCAGAATCATCTAGATCGCTCGTTTCGTGCTCTTTAATGCGAGAAACACGTTATCTGGTGTTTTCACCACTCCACAGTGCGTTTGATATGCAGAACCGGCGACATCTTGGCTTTCGTTGGGGTTCAAGCTGAGATATGCATTTTCTGCGATAATCTTGGTGAGACTTCTGTCAGAAGTATGCAGAATCATCGGGATCGCTCTTTTCGAGCTATTGAATGCGAGAAACACGTTTTCTGGTGTATTCACTACTCCACAGTGCGTTTGATATGCAGAACCGGCGATATCTTGATTTTCGTGGTGTTTCCAGCTGAGATATGCATTTTTGCGATAATCTTGGTGAGTCTTCTGTGAGAAGTATGCAGAATCATTGAGATCCCTCTTTTCGAGCTATTTAATGAGGGGAAACACGTTATCTGGTGTTATCACCATTCCACAGTGCGTTTGATATGCAGAACCGGCGACATCTTGGCTTTCGTCGGGTATCAAGCTGAGATATGCATTTTCTGCGGCAATCTTGGTGAGACTTCTGTCAGAAGTATGCAGGATCTTCGAGAACGCTCTTTTCGAGCTATTTAATGCGAGAAACACGTTATCTGGTGTTTTCACCACTCCACAGTGCGTTTGATATGCAGTACCAGAGATATCTTCGTTTTCGGGGGGTTTCAAGCTGAGATATGCATTTTTTACGATAATCTTGGTGAGACTTCTGTCCGAAGTATGCAGAATCATCAAGATCGCTCTATTCGAGCTATTTAATGCAAGAAACACGTTCTCTGGTTGTTTTCACCACTCCACAGTGCGTTTGATATGCAGAACCGGCAACATCTTGATTTTCGTGAGGTTTCGAGCTGAGATATGCATTTTCTACGATAATCTAGGTGAGACTTCTGTCAGAAGTATGCAGGATCTTCGAGAACGCTCTTTTCGAGCTATTTAATGCGAGAAACACGTTATCTGGTGTTTTCACCACTCCACAGTGCGTTTGATATGCAGTACCAGAGATATCTTCGTTTTCGGGGGGTTTCAAACTGAGATATGCATTTTTGACGATAATCTTGGTGAGACTTCTGTCCGAAGTATGCAGAATCATCAAGATCGCTCTATTCGAGCTATTTAATGCAAGAAACACGTTCTCTGGTTGTTTTCACCACTCCACAGTGCGTTGGAAATGCAGAACCGGAGATATCTTGGTTTCGGTCGGGTTTCAAACTGAGATATGCATTTTCTACCATAATCCTGGTGAGACTTCTGTCAGAAGTATGCAGAATCATCGAGAACGCTCGTTTCGAGCTACTTAATGCGAAAAAACAAGTTTTTTGGTGTTTTGACCACTCCACAGTGCGTTTGATATGTAGAGCCGCCGATAACTTGGTTTTCGTGGGGTTTCCAGCTAAAATATGCTTTTTCTGCGATAATCTTGGTGAGTCTTCTGTCAGAAGTATGCAGAATCATCGAGATCGCTCTATTCGAGCTATTTAATGCCAGAAACACGTTATCTGGTGTTTTCAGCACTCCACAGTGCGTTTGATATGCACAACCGGCGACATCTTGGCTTTCGTCGTGTATCAAGCTGAGATATGCATTTTCTACGATAATCTTGGTGAGACTTCTGTCAGAAGTATCCAGAATCATCGGGATCGCTCTTTTCGAGCTATTTAATGCGAGAAACACGTTATCTGGTTGTTTTCACCACTCTACAGTGCGTTTGATATGCAGAACCGGCGTCATCTTGATTTTCGTGAGGTTTCAACGTGAGATATGCATTTTTTGCGATAATATTGGTGAGACTTCAGTCAGAAGTATGCAGAATCATCTAGATCGCTCTTGTCGAGCTGGTTAATGCAAAAAAACAAGTTTCCTTGTGTTTTCAACATTACACAGTGCGTTTGATATGCAGAACCGGCGATATATTGATTTTCGTGGTGTTTCCAGCTGAGATATGCATTTTTGCGATAATCAAGGTGAGTCTTCTGTCAGAAGTATGCAGAATCATCGAGATCCCTCTTTTCGGGCTATTTAATGCGAGAAACACGTTATCTGCTGTTTTCACCACTCCACAGTGCGTTTGATATGCAGAACCGGCGACATCTTGGCTTTCCTCGGGTATCAAGCTGAGATATGCATTTTCTACGATAATCTTGGTGAGACTTCTATCAGAAGTATGCAGAATCATCGAGATTCCTCTTTTCGAACTCTTTAATGCAAGAAACACGTTATCTGGTGTTTTCACCACTCCACAGTGCGTTTGATATGCAGAACCGGCGACATCTTGGCTTTTGTCGGGTATCAAGCTGAGATATGCATTTTCTGCGATAATCTTGGTGAGACTTCTGTCCGAAGTATGCTTAATCATCGAGATCGCTCGTTTCGACCTATTTAATGCGAGAAACACGTTATTTGGTGTTTTCACCACTCCACAGTGCGTTTGATATGCACAACCGGCGACATCTTGGCTTTCGTCGTGTATCAAGCTGAGATATGCATTTTCTACGATAATCTTGGTGAGACTTCTGTCAGAAGTATCCAGAATCATCGGGATCGCTCTTTTCGAGCTATTTAATGCGAGAAACACGTTATCTGGTGTTTTCACCACTCCACAGTGCGTTTGATATGCAGTACCAGAGATATCTTCTTTTTCGGGGGGTTTCAAGCTGAGATATGCATTTTTTACGATAATCTTGGTGAGACTTCTGTCCGAAGTATGCAGAATCATCAAGATCGCTCTATTCGAGCTATTTAATGCAAGAAACACGTTCTCTGGTTGTTTTCACCACTCCACAGTGCGTTGGATATGCAGAACCGGAGATATCTTGGTTTCGGTCGGGTTTCAAACTGAGATATGCATTTTCTACGATAATCCTGGTGAGACTTCTGTCAGAAGTATGCAGAATCATCGAGAACGCTCGTTTCGAGCTACTAAATGCGAGAAACACGTTATCTGGTGTTTTAACCACTCCACAGTGCGTTTGATATGTAGAGCCGCCGATAACTTGGTTTTCGTGGGGTTTAGAGCTAAAATATGCATTTTCTGCGATAATCTAGGTGAGTCTTCTGTCAGAAGTATGCAGAGTCATCGAGATCGCTCTATTCGAGCCATTTAATGCGAGAAACACGTTATCTGGTGTTTTCATCACTCCACAGGGCGTTTGATATGCAGAACCGGCGATATCTTGGTTTTCGTGGGGTTTCCAGCTGAGATATGCATTTTTTGCGATAATCTTGCTGAGACTTTAGTCAGTAGTATGCAGAATCATCTAGATCGCTCTTTTCGAGCTATTTAATGCGAAAAAACAAGTTTTTTGGTGTTTTGACCACTCCACAGTGCGTTTGATATGTAGAGCCGCCGATAACTTGGTTTTCGTGGGGTTTCCAGCTAAAATATGCATTTTCTGCGATAATCTTGGTGAGTCTTCTGTCAGAAGTATGCAGAATCATCGAGATCGCTCTATTCGAGCTATTTAATGCCAGAAACACGTTATCTGGTGTTTTCAGCACTCCACAGGGCGTTTGATATGCGGAACCGGCGATACCTTGATTTTCGTGGTGTTTCCAGGTGAGATATGCATTTTCTGCGATAATCATGATGAGACTTCTGTCCGAAGTATGCTTAATCATCGAGATCGCTCGTTTCGACCAATTTAATGCGAGAAACACGTTATCTGGTGTTTTCACCACTCCACAGTGCGTTTGATATGCAGAACCAGCGATATCTTGGTTTTCGTGGGGATTCAAGCTGAGATATGCAATTTCTGCGATAATCATGGTGAGACTTCCGTCCGAAGTATGCTTAATCATCGAGATCGCTCGTTTCGAGCTATTTAATGCGAGAAACACGTTTTCTGGGGTTTTCACCACACCACAGTTCGTTGGATGTGCAGAACCGGAGATAGCTTGGTTTTCGTGGGGTTTCAAGCTGAGATATGCATTTTCTGCGATAATCTTGGTGAGACCTCTGTCCGAAGTACGCAGAAACATCGAGATCGCTCTTTTCGACCTATTTAATGCGAGAAACACGTTATCTGGTGTTTTCCCCACTCCGCAGTGCGTTTGATATGCAGATCCAGCGATATCTTTGTTTTCGTGGGGTTTCAAGCTGAGATATGCATTTTTTACGATAATCTTGATGAGACTTCTGTCCGAAGTATGCTTAATCATCGAGATCGCTCGTTTCGACCTATTTAATGCGAGAAACACGTTATTTGGTGTTTTCACCACTCCACAGTGCGTTTGATTTGCACAACCGGCGACATCTTGGCTTTCGTCGTGTATCAAGCTGAGATATGCATTTTCTACGATAATCTTGGTGAGACTTCTGTCAGAAGTATCCAGAATCATCGGGATCGCTCTTTTCGAGCTATTTAATGCGAGAAACACGTTATCTGGTTGTTTTCACCACTCTACAGTGCGTTTGATATGCAGAACCGGCGTCACCTTGATTTTCGTGGTGTTTCCAGCTGAGATATGCATTTTTGCGATAATCAAGGTGAGTCTTCTGTCTGAAGTATGCAGAATCATCGAGATCCCTCTTTTCGGGCTATTTAATGCGAGAAACACGTTATCTGCTGTTTTCACCACTCCACAGTGCGTTTGATATGCAGAACCGGCGACATCTTGGCTTTCGTCGGGTATCAAGCTGAGATATGCATTTTCTACGATAATCTTGGTGAGACTTCTATCAGAAGTATGCAGAATCATCGAGATTCCTCTTTTCGAACTCTTTAATGTAAGAAACACGTTATCTGGTGTTTTCACCACTCCACAGTGCGTTTGATATGCAGAACCGGCGACATCTTGGCTTTCGTCGGGTATCAAGCTGAGATATGCATTTTCTGCGATAATCTTGGTGAGACTTCAGTCAGAAGTATGCAGAATCATCTAGATCGCTCGTTTCGTGCTCTATAATGCGAGAAACACGTTATCTGGTGTTTTCACCACTCCACAGTGCGTTTGATATGCAGAACCGGCGACATCTTGGCTTTCGTCGGGTATCAAGCTGAGATATGCATTTTCTGCGATAATCTTGGTGAGACTTCTGTCAGAAGTATGCAGAATCATCGGGATCGCTCTTTTCGAGCTATTTAATGCGAGAAACACGTTTTCTGGTGTATTCACTACTCCACAGTGCGTTTGATATGCAGAACCGGCGATATCTTGATTTTCGTGGTGTTTCCAGCTGAGATATGCATTTTTGCGATAATCTTGGTGAGTCTTCTGTCAGAAGTATGCAGAATCATTGAGATCCCTCTTTTCGAGCTATTTAATGAGGGGAAACACGTTATCTGGTGTTATCACCATTCCACAGTGCGTTTGATATGAAGAACCGGCGACATCTTGGCTTTCGTCGGGTATCAAGCTGAGATATGCATTTTCTGCGGCAATCTTGGTGAGACTTCTGTCCGAAGTGTGCAGTATCATCGAGATCGCTCTTTTCGAACTATTTAATGCGGGAAACACGTTATCTGGTGTTTTGACCACTCCACAGTGCGATTGATATGTAGAGCCGCTGATAACTTGGTTTTCGTGGGGTTTCCAGCTGATATATGCATTTTCTGCGATAATCTTGATGTTTCATCTATGAGAAGTATGCAGAATCATCTATATCGCTCTTTTCGAGCTATTTAATGCGAAAAAACAAGTTCTCTGGTGTTTTCAACATTCCACAGTGCGTTTGATATGCCGAACCGGCTATATCTTGATGTTCGTGGTGTTTCCAGCTGAGATATGCATTGTCAGCGATAATCTTGGTGAGTCTTCTGTCAGAAGTATGCAGGATCTTCGAGAACGCTCTTTTCGAGCTATTTAATGCGAGAAACACGTTATCTGGTGTTTTCACCACTCCACAGTGCGTTTGATATGCAGTACCAGAGATATCTTCGTTTTCGGGGGGTTTCAAGCTGAGATATGCATTTTTTACGATAATCTTGGTGAGACTTCTGTCCGAAGTATGCAGAATCATCAAGATCGCTCTATTCGAGCTATTTAATGCAAGAAACACGTTCTCTGGTTGTTTTCACCACTCCACAGTGCGTTTGATATGCAGAACCGGCAACATCTTGATTTTCGTGAGGTTTCGAGCTGAGATATGCATTTTCTACGATAATCTAGGTGAGACTTCTGTCAGAAGTATGCAGGATCTTCGAGAACGCTCTTTTCGAGCTATTTAATGCGAGAAACACGTTATCTGGTGTTTTCACCACTCCACAGTGCGTTTGATATGCAGTACCAGAGATATCTTCGTTTTCGGGGGGTTTCAAGCTGAGATATGCATTTTTTACGATAATCTTGGTGAGACTTCTGTCCGAAGTATGCAGAATCATCGAGATTCCTCTTTTCGAACTCTTTAATGCAAGAAACACGTTATCTGGTGTTTTCACCACTCCACAGTGCGTTTGATATGCAGAACCGGCGACATCTTGGCTTTCGTCGGGTATCAAGCTGAGATATGCATTTTCTGCGATAATCTTGGTGAGACTTCAGTCAGAAGTATGCAGAATCATCTAGATCGCTCGTTTCGTGCTCTTTAATGCGAGAAACACGTTATCTGGTGTTTTCACCACTCCACAGTGCGTTTGATATGCAGAACCGGCGACATCTTGGCTTTCGTCGGGGTTCAAGCTGAGATATGCATTTTTTGCGATAATCTTGGTGAGACTTCTGTCAGAAGTATGCAGAATCATCGGGATCGCTCTTTTCGATCTATTTAATGCGAGAAACACGTTTTCTGGTGTATTCACTACTCCACAGTGCGTTTGATATGCAGAACCGGCGATATCTTGATTTTCGTGGTGTTTCCAGCTGAGATATGCATTTTTGCGATAATCTTGGTGAGTCTTCTGTCAGAAGTATGCAGAATCATTGAGATCGCTCTTTTCGAGCTATTTAATGAGGGGAAACACGTTATCTGGTGTTATCACCATTCCACAGTGCGTTTGATATGAAGAACCGGCGACATCTTGGCTTTCGTCGGGTATCAAGCTGAGATATGCATTTTCTGCGGCAATCTTGGTGAGACTTCTGTCCGAAGTGTGCAGTATCATCGAGATCGCTCTTTTCGAACTATTTAATGCGGGAAACACGTTATCTGGTGTTTTGACCACTCCACAGTGCGATTGATATGTAGAGCCGCTGATAACTTGGTTTTCGTGGGGTTTCCAGCTGATATATGCATTTTCTGCGATAATCTTGATGTTTCATCTATGAGAAGTATGCAGAATCATCTATATCGCTCTTTTCGAGCTATTTAATGCGAAAAAACAAGTTCTCTGGTGTTTTCAACATTCCACAGTGCGTTTGATATGCCGAACCGGCTATATCTTGATGTTCGTGGTGTTTCCAGCTGAGATATGCATTGTCAGCGATAATCCTGGTGAGACTTCTGTCAGAAGTATGCAGGATCTTCGAGAACGCTCTTTTCGAGCTATTTAATGCGAGAAACACGTTATCTGGTGTTTTAATCACTCCACAGTGCGTTTGATATGTAGAGCCGCCGATAACTTGGTTTTCGTGGGGTTTAGAGCTAAAATATGCATTTTCTGCGATAATCTAGGTGAGTCTTCTGTCAGAAGTATGCAGAGTCATCGAGATCGCTCTATTCGAGCCATTTAATGCGAGAAACACGTTATCTGGTGTTTTCATCACTCCACAGCGCGTTTGATATGCAGAACCGGCGATATCTTGGTTTTCGTGGGGTTTCCAGCTGAGATATGCATTTTCTGCGATAATCTTGCTGAGACTTTAGTCAGTAGTATGCAGAATCATCTAGATCGCTCTTTTCGAGCTATTTAATGCGAAAAAACAAGTTTTTTGGTGTTTTGACCACTCCACAGTGCGTTTGATATGTAGAGCCGCCGATAACTTGGTTTTCGTGGGGTTTCCAGCTAAAATATGCATTTTCTGCGATAATCTTGGTGAGTCTTCTGTCAGAAGTATACAGAATCATCGAGATCGCTCTATTCGAGCTATTTAATGCCAGAAACACGTTATCTGGTGTTTTCAGCACTCCACAGGGCGTTTGATATGCGGAACCGGCGATACCTTGATTTTCGTGGTGTTTCCAGGTGAGATATGCATTTTCTGCGATAATCTTGATGAGACTTCTGTCCGAAGTATGCTTAATCATCGAGATCGCTCGTTTCGACCAATTTAATGCGAGAAACACGTTATCTGGTGTTTTCACCACTCCACAGTGCGTTTGATATGCAGAACCAGCGTTATCTTGATTTTCGTGAGGTTTCAAGGTGAGATATGCATTATTTGCGATAATATTGGTGAGACTTCAGTCAGAAGTATGCAGAATAATCTAGATCGTTCGTTTCGAGCTACTTAATGCGAGAAACGCGTTCTGTGGTGTTTTCACCACTCCACAGAACGTTTTATGTGCAGAACCGGCGACATCTTGGATTTCGTCGGGTTTCAAGCTGAGATATGCATTTTCTGCGATTATCTTGGTGAGACTTCAGTCAGAAGTATGCAGAATCATCGAGAACGCTCGTTTCGAGCTACTTAATGCGAGAAACACGTTATCTGGTGTTTTAACCACTCCACAGTGCGTTTGATATGTAGAGCCGCCGATAACTTGGTTTTCGTGGGGTTTAGAGCTAAAATATGCATTTTCTGCGATAATCTAGGTGAGTCTTCTGTCAGAAGTATGCAGAGTCATCGAGATCGCTCTATTCGAGCCATTTAATGCGAGAAACACGTTATCTGGTGTTTTCATCACTCCACAGGGCGTTTGATATGCAGAACCGGCGATATCTTGGTTTTCGTGGGGTTTCCAGCTGAGATATGCATTTTCTGCGATAATCTTGCTGAGACTTTAGTCAGTAGTATGCAGAATCATCTAGATCGCTCGTTTCGAGCTATTTAATGCGAAAAAACAAGTTTTTTGGTGTTTTGACCACTCCACAGTGCGTTTGATATGTAGAGCCGCCGATAACTTGGTTTTCGTGGGGTTTCCAGCTAAAATATGCATTTTCTGCGATAATCTTGGTGAGACTTCTGTCAGAAGTATGCAGAATCATCGAGAACGCTCGTTTCGAGCTACTTAATGCGAGAAACACGTTATCTGGTGTTTTAACCACTCCACAGTGCGTTTGATATGTAGAGCCGCCGATAACTTGGTTTTCGTGGGGTTTAGAGCTAAAATATGCATTTTCTGCGATAATCTAGGTGAGTCTTCTGTCAGAAGTATGCAGAGTCATCGAGATCGCTCTATTCGAGCCATTTAATGCGAGAAACACGTTATCTGGTGTTTTCATCACTCCACAGGGCGTTTGATATGCAGAACCGGCGATATCTTGGTTTTCGTGGGGTTTCCAGCTGAGATATGCATTTTCTGCGATAATCTTGCTGAGACTTTAGTCAGTAGTATGCAGAATCATCTAGATCGCTCGTTTCGAGCTATTTAATGCGAAAAACCAAGTTTTTTGGTGTTTTGACCACTCCACAGTGCGTTTGATATGTAGAGCCGCCGATAACTTGGTTTTCGTGGGGTTTCCAGCTATAATATGCATTTTCTGCGATAATCTTGGTGAGTCTTCTGTCAGAAGTATGCAGAATCATCGAGATCGCTCTATTCGAGCTATTTAATGCCAGAAACACGTTATCTGGTGTTTTCAGCACTCCACAGGGCGTTTGATATGCGGAACCGGCGATACCTTGATTTTCGTGAGGTTTCAAGGTGAGATATGCATTTTTTGCGATAATATTGGTGAGACTTCAGTCAGAAGTATGCAGAATAATCTAGATCGTTCGTTTCGAGCTACTTAATGCGAGAAACGCGTTCTGTGGTGTTTTCACCACTCCACAGAACGTTTTATGTGCAGAACCGGCGACATCTTGGATTTCGTCGGGTTTCAAGCTGAGATATGCATTTTCTGCGATTATCTTGGTGAGACTTCAGTCAGAAGTATGCAGAATCATCGAGAACGCTCGTTTCGAGCTACTTAATGCGAGAAACACGTTATCTGGTGTTTTAACCACTCCACAGTGCGTTTGATATGTAGAGCCGCCGATAACTTGGTTTTCGTGGGGTTTAGAGCTAAAATATGCATTTTCTGCGATAATCTAGGTGAGACTTCCGTCCGAAGTATGCTTAATCATCGAGATCGCTCGTTTCGAGCTATTTAATGCGAGAAACACGTTTTCTGGGGTTTTCACCACACCACAGGTCGTTGGATGTGCAGAACCGGAGATAGCTTGGTTTTCGTGGGGTTTCAAGCTGAGATATGCATTTTCTGCGATAATCTTGGTGAGACTTCTGTCAGAAGTATGCTTAATCATCGAGATCGCTCGTTTCGACCTATTTAATGCGAGAAACACGTTATTTGGTGTTTTCACCACTCCACAGTGCGTTTGATATGCACAACCGGCGACATCTTGGCTTTCGTTGTGTATCAAGCTGAGATATGCATTTTCTACGATAATCTTGGTGAGACTTCTGTCAGAAGTATCCAGAATCATCGGGATCGCTCTTTTCGAGCTATTTAATGCGAGAAACACGTTATCTGGTTGTTTTCGCCACTCTACAGTGCGTTTGATATGCAGAACCGGCGTCATCTTGATTTTCGTGAGGTTTCAAGGTGAGATATGCATTTTTTGCGATAATATTGGTGAGACTTCAGTCAGAAGTATGCAGAATAATCTAGATCGTTCGTTTCGAGCTACTTAATGCGAGAAACGCGTTCTGTGGTGTTTTCACCACTCCACAGAACGTTTTATGTGCAGAACCGGCGACATCTTGGATTTCGTCGGGTTTCAAGCTGAGATATGCATTTTCTGCGATTATCTTGGTGAGACTTCAGTCAGAAGTATGCAGAATCATCTAGATCGCTCTTGTCGAGCTGGTTAATGCAAAAAAACAAGTTTCCTGGTGTTTTCAACATTCCACAGTGCGTTTGATATGCAGAACCGGCGATATCTTGATTTTCGTGGTGTTTCCAGCTGAGATATGCATTTTTGCGATAATCAAGGTGAGTCTTCTGTCAGAAGTATGCAGAATCATCGAGATCCCTCTTTTCGGGCTATTTAATGCGAGAAACACGTTATCTGCTGTTTTCACCACTCCACAGTGCGTTTGATATGCAGAACCGGCGACATCTTGGCTTTCGTCGGGTATCAAGCTGAGATATGCATTTTCTACGATAATCTTGGTGAGACTTCTATCAGAAGTATGCAGAATCATCGAGATTCCTCTTTTCGAACTCTTTAATGCAAGAAACACGTTATCTGGTGTTTTCACCACTCCACAGTGCGTTTGATATGCAGAACCGGCGACATCTTGGCTTTCGTCGGGTATCAAGCTGAGATATGCATTTTCTGCGATAATCTTGGTGAGACTTCAGTCAGAAGTATGCAGAATCATCTAGATCGCTCGTTTCGTGCTCTATAATGCGAGAAACACGTTATCTGGTGTTTTCACCACTCCACAGTGCGTTTGATATGCAGAACCGGCGACATCTTGGCTTTCGTCGGGTATCAAGCTGAGATATGCATTTTCTGCGATAATCTTGGTGAGACTTCTGTCAGAAGTATGCAGAATCATCGGGATCGCTCTTTTCGAGCTATTTAATGCGAGAAACACGTTTTCTGGTGTATTCACTACTCCACAGTGCGTTTGATATGCAGAACCGGCGATATCTTGATTTTCGTGGTGTTTCCAGCTGAGATATGCATTTTTGCGATAATCTTGGTGAGTCTTCTGTCAGAAGTATGCAGAATCATTGAGATCCCTCTTTTCGAGCTATTTAATGAGGGGAAACACGTTATCTGGTGTTATCACCATTCCACAGTGCGTTTGATATGAAGAACCGGCGACATCTTGGCTTTCGTCGGGTATCAAGCTGAGATATGCATTTTCTGCGGCAATCTTGGTGAGACTTCTGTCCGAAGTGTGCAGTATCATCGAGATCGCTCTTTTCGAACTATTTAATGCGGGAAACACGTTATCTGGTGTTTTGACCACTCCACAGTGCGATTGATATGTAGAGCCGCTGATAACTTGGTTTTCGTGGGGTTTCCAGCTGATATATGCATTTTCTGCGATAATCTTGATGTTTCATCTATGAGAAGTATGCAGAATCATCTATATCGCTCTTTTCGAGCTATTTAATGCGAAAAAACAAGTTCTCTGGTGTTTTCAACATTCCACAGTGCGTTTGATATGCCGAACCGGCGACATCTTGGCTTTCGTCGGGTATCAAGCTGAGATATGCATTTTCTGCGGCAATCTTGGTGAGACTTCTGTCAGAAGTATGCAGGATCTTCGAGAACGCTCTTTTCGAGCTATTTAATGCGAGAAACACGTTATCTGGTGTTTTCACCACTCCACAGTGCGTTTGATATGCAGTACCAGAGATATCTTCGTTTTCGGGGGGTTTCAAGCTGAGATATGCATTTTTTACGATAATCTTGGTGAGACTTCTGTCCGAAGTATGCAGAATCATCAAGATCGCTCTATTCGAGCTATTTAATGCAAGAAACACGTTCTCTGGTTGTTTTCACCACTCCACAGTGCGTTTGATATGCAGAACCGGCAACATCTTGATTTTCGTGAGGTTTCGAGCTGAGATATGCATTTTCTACGATAATCTAGGTGAGACTTCTGTCAGAAGTATGCAGGATCTTCGAGAACGCTCTTTTCGAGCTATTTAATGCGAGAAACACGTTATCTGGTGTTTTCACCACTCCACAGTGCGTTTGATATGCAGTACCAGAGATATCTTCGTTTTCGGGGGGTTTCAAGCTGAGATATGCATTTTTTACGATAATCTTGGTGAGACTTCTGTCCGAAGTATGCAGAATCATCGAGATTCCTCTTTTCGAACTCTTTAATGCAAGAAACACGTTATCTGGTGTTTTCACCACTCCACAGTGCGTTTGATATGCAGAACCGGCGACATCTTGGCCATCGTCGGGTATCAAGCTGAGATATGCATTTTCTGCGATAATCTTGGTGAGACTTCAGTCAGAAGTATGCAGAATCATCTAGATCGCTCGTTTCGTGCTCTTTAATGCGAGAAACACGTTATCTGGTGTTTTCACCACTCCACAGTGCGTTTGATATGCAGAACCGGCGACATCTTGGCTTTCGTCGGGGTTCAAGCTGAGATATGCATTTTTTGCGATAATCTTGGTGAGACTTCTGTCAGAAGTATGCAGAATCATCGGGATCGCTCTTTTCGAGCTATTTAATGCGAGAAACACGTTTTCTGGTGTATTCACTACTCCACAGTGCGTTTGATATGCAGAACCGGCGATATCTTGATTTTCGTGGTGTTTCCAGCTGAGATATGCATTTTTGCGATAATCTTGGTGAGTCTTCTGTCAGAAGTATGCAGAATCATTGAGATCGCTCTTTTCGAGCTATTTAATGAGGGGAAACACGTTATCTGGTGATATCACCATTCCACAGTGCGTTTGATATGAAGAACCGGCGACATCTTGGCTTTCGTCGGGTATCAAGCTGAGATATGCATTTTCTGCGGCAATCTTGGTGAGACTTCTGTCCGAAGTGTGCAGTATCATCGAGATCGCTCTTTTCGAACTATTTAATGCGGGAAACACGTTATCTGGTGTTTTGACCACTCCACAGTGCGATTGATATGTAGAGCCGCTGATAACTTGGTTTTCGTGGGGTTTCCAGCTGATATATGCATTTTCTGCGATAATCTTGATGTTTCATCTATGAGAAGTATGCAGAATCATCTATATCGCTCTTTTCGAGCTATTTAATGCGAAAAAACAAGTTCTCTGGTGTTTTCAACATTCCACAGTGCGTTTGATATGCCGAACCGGCTATATCTTGATGTTCGTGGTGTTTCCAGCTGAGATATGCATTGTCAGCGATAATCCTGGTGAGACTTCTGTCAGAAGTATGCAGGATCTTCGAGAACGCTCTTTTCGAGCTATTTAATGCGAGAAACACGTTATCTGGTGTTTTAATCACTCCACAGTGCGTTTGATATGTAGAGCCGCCGATAACTTGGTTTTCGTGGGGTTTAGAGCTAAAATATGCATTTTCTGCGATAATCTAGGTGAGTCTTCTGTCAGAAGTATGCAGAGTCATCGAGATCGCTCTATTCGAGCCATTTAATGCGAGAAACACGTTATCTGGTGTTTTCATCACTCCACAGGGCGTTTGATATGCAGAACCGGCGATATCTTGGTTTTCGTGGGGTTTCCAGCTGAGATATGCATTTTCTGCGATAATCTTGCTGAGACTTTAGTCAGTAGTATGCAGAATCATCTAGATCGCTCTTTTCGAGCTATTTAATGCGAAAAAACAAGTTTTTTGGTGTTTTGACCACTCCACAGTGCGTTTGATATGTAGAGCCGCCGATAACTTGGTTTTCGTGGGGTTTCCAGCTAAAATATGCATTTTCTGCGATAATCTTGGTGAGTCTTCTGTCAGAAGTATACAGAATCATCGAGATCGCTCTATTCGAGCTATTTAATGCCAGAAACACGTTATCTGGTGTTTTCAGCACTCCACAGGGCGTTTGATATGCGGAACCGGCGATACCTTGATTTTCGTGGTGTTTCCAGGTGAGATATGCATTTTCTGCGATAATCTTGATGAGACTTCTGTCCGAAGTATGCTTAATCATCGAGATCGCTCGTTTCGACCAATTTAATGCGAGAAACACGTTATCTGGTGTTTTCACCACTCCACAGTGCGTTTGATATGCAGAACCAGCGTTATCTTGATTTTCGTGAGGTTTCAAGGTGAGATATGCATTTTTTGCGATAATATTGGTGAGACTTCAGTCAGAAGTATGCAGAATAATCTAGATCGTTCGTTTCGAGCTACTTAATGCGAGAAACGCGTTCTGTGGTGTTTTCACCACTCCACAGAACGTTTTATGTGCAGAACCGGCGACATCTTGGATTTCGTCGGGTTTCAAGCTGAGATATGCATTTTCTGCGATTATCTTGGTGAGACTTCAGTCAGAAGTATGCAGAATCATCGAGAACGCTCGTTTCGAGCTACTTAATGCGAGAAACACGTTATCTGGTGTTTTAACCACTCCACAGTGCGTTTGATATGTAGAGCCGCCGATAACTTGGTTTTCGTGGGGTTTAGAGCTAAAATATGCATTTTCTGCGATAATCTAGGTGAGTCTTCTGTCAGAAGTATGCAGAGTCATCGAGATCGCTCTATTCGAGCCATTTAATGCGAGAAACACGTTATCTGGTGTTTTCATCACTCCACAGGGCGTTTGATATGCAGAACCGGCGATATCTTGGTTTTCGTGGGGTTTCCAGCTGAGATATGCATTTTCTGCGATAATCTTGCTGAGACTTTAGTCAGTAGTATGCAGAATCATCTAGATCGCTCGTTTCGAGCTATTTAATGCGAAAAAACAAGTTTTTTGGTGTTTTGACCACTCCACAGTGCGTTTGATATGTAGAGCCGCCGATAACTTGGTTTTCGTGGGGTTTCCAGCTAAAATATGCATTTTCTGCGATAATCTTGGTGAGACTTCTGTCAGAAGTATGCAGAATCATCGAGAACGCTCGTTTCGAGCTACTTAATGCGAGAAACACGTTATCTGGTGTTTTAACCACTCCACAGTGCGTTTGATATGTAGAGCCGCCGATAACTTGGTTTTCGTGGGGTTTAGAGCTAAAATATGCATTTTCTGCGATAATCTAGGTGAGTCTTCTGTCAGAAGTATGCAGAGTCATCGAGATCGCTCTATTCGAGCCATTTAATGCGAGAAACACGTTATCTGGTGTTTTCATCACTCCACAGGGCGTTTGATATGCAGAACCGGCGATATCTTGGTTTTCGTGGGGTTTCCAGCTGAGATATGCATTTTCTGCGATAATCTTGCTGAGACTTTAGTCAGTAGTATGCAGAATCATCTAGATCGCTCGTTTCGAGCTATTTAATGCGAAAAACCAAGTTTTTTGGTGTTTTGACCACTCCACAGTGCGTTTGATATGTAGAGCCGCCGATAACTTGGTTTTCGTGGGGTTTCCAGCTATAATATGCATTTTCTGCGATAATCTTGGTGAGTCTTCTGTCAGAAGTATGCAGAATCATCGAGATCGCTCTATTCGAGCTATTTAATGCCAGAAACACGTTATCTGGTGTTTTCAGCACTCCACAGGGCGTTTGATATGCGGAACCGGCGATACCTTGATTTTCGTGAGGTTTCAAGGTGAGATATGCATTTTTTGCGATAATATTGGTGAGACTTCAGTCAGAAGTATGCAGAATAATCTAGATCGTTCGTTTCGAGCTACTTAATGCGAGAAACGCGTTCTGTGGTGTTTTCACCACTCCACAGAACGTTTTATGTGCAGAACCGGCGACATCTTGGATTTCGTCGGGTTTCAAGCTGAGATATGCATTTTCTGCGATTATCTTGGTGAGACTTCAGTCAGAAGTATGCAGAATCATCGAGAACGCTCGTTTCGAGCTACTTAATGCGAGAAACACGTTATCTGGTGTTTTAACCACTCCACAGTGCGTTTGATATGTAGAGCCGCCGATAACTTGGTTTTCGTGGGGTTTAGAGCTAAAATATGCATTTTCTGCGATAATCTAGGTGAGTCTTCTGTCAGAAGTATGCAGAGTCATCGAGATCGCTCTATTCGAGCCATTTAATGCGAGAAACACGTTATCTGGTGTTTTCATCACTCCACAGGGCGTTTGATATGCAGAACCGGCGATATCTTGGTTTTCGTGGGGTTTCTAGCTGAGATATGCATTTTCTGCGATAATCTTGCTGAGACTTTAGTCAGTAGTATGCAGAATCATCTAGATCGCTCGTTTCGAGCTATTTAATGCGAAAAAACAAGTTTTTTGGTGTTTTGACCACTCCACAGTGCGTTTGATATGTAGAGCCGCCGATAACTTGGTTTTCGTGGGGTTTCCAGCTAAAATATGCATTTTCTGCGATAATCTTGGTGAGACTTCTGTCAGAAGTATGCAGAATCATCGAGAACGCTCGTTTCGAGCTACTTAATGCGAGAAACACGTTATCTGGTGTTTTAACCACTCCACAGTGCGTTTGATATGTAGAGCCGCCGATAACTTGGTTTTCGTGGGGTTTAGAGCTAAAATATGCATTTTCTGCGATAATCTAGGTGAGTCTTCTGTCAGAAGTATGCAGAGTCATCGAGATCGCTCTATTCGAGCCATTTAATGCGAGAAACACGTTATCTGGTGTTTTCATCACTCCACAGGGCGTTTGATATGCAGAACCGGCGATATCTTGGTTTTCGTGGGGTTTCCAGCTGAGATATGCATTTTCTGCGATAATCTTGCTGAGACTTTAGTCAGTAGTATGCAGAATCATCTAGATCGCTCGTTTCGAGCTATTTAATGCGAAAAACCAAGTTTTTTGGTGTTTTGACCACTCCACAGTGCGTTTGATATGTAGAGCCGCCGATAACTTGGTTTTCGTGGGGTTTCCAGCTATAATATGCATTTTCTGCGATAATCTTGGTGAGTCTTCTGTCAGAAGTATGCAGAATCATCGAGATCGCTCTATTCGAGCTATTTAATGCCAGAAACACGTTATCTGGTGTTTTCAGCACTCCACAGGGCGTTTGATATGCGGAACCGGCGATACCTTGATTTTCGTGAGGTTTCAAGGTGAGATATGCATTTTTTGCGATAATATTGGTGAGACTTCAGTCAGAAGTATGCAGAATAATCTAGATCGTTCGTTTCGAGCTACTTAATGCGAGAAACGCGTTCTGTGGT
Organism: Anthophora plumipes; assembly: GCA_951804975.1. Taxonomy (NCBI): domain Eukaryota; kingdom Metazoa; phylum Arthropoda; class Insecta; order Hymenoptera; family Apidae; genus Anthophora; species Anthophora plumipes. The sequence continues at coordinate 10,838 of CATORF010000159.1, read as the reverse complement.
GTTTTCACCACTCCACAGAACGTTTTATGTGCAGAACCGGCGACATCTTGGATTTCGTCGGGTTTCAAGCTGAGATATGCATTTTCTGCGATTATCTTGGTGAGACTTCAGTCAGAAGTATGCAGAATCATCGAGAACGCTCGTTTCGAGCTACTTAATGCGAGAAACACGTTATCTGGTGTTTTAACCACTCCACAGTGCGTTTGATATGTAGAGCCGCCGATAACTTGGTTTTCGTGGGGTTTAGAGCTAAAATATGCATTTTCTGCGATAATCTAGGTGAGACTTCCGTCCGAAGTATGCTTAATCATCGAGATCGCTCGTTTCGAGCTATTTAATGCGAGAAACACGTTTTCTGGGGTTTTCACCACACCACAGGTCGTTGGATGTGCAGAACCGGAGATAGCTTGGTTTTCGTGGGGTTTCAAGCTGAGATATGCATTTTCTGCGATAATCTTGGTGAGACTTCTGTCCGAAGTATGCTTAATCATCGAGATCGCTCGTTTCGACCTATTTAATGCGAGAAACACGTTATTTGGTGTTTTCACCACTCCACAGTGCGTTTGATATGCACAACCGGCGACATCTTGGCTTTCGTTGTGTATCAAGCTGAGATATGCATTTTCTACGATAATCTTGGTGAGACTTCTGTCAGAAGTATCCAGAATCATCGGGATCGCTCTTTTCGAGCTATTTAATGCGAGAAACACGTTATCTGGTTGTTTTCACCACTCTACGGTGCGTTTGATATGCAGAACCGGCGTCATCTTGATTTTCGTGAGGTTTCAAGGTGAGATATGCATTTTTTGCGATAATATTGGTGAGACTTCAGTCAGAAGTATGCAGAATAATCTAGATCGTTCGTTTCGAGCTACTTAATGCGAGAAACGCGTTCTGTGGTGTTTTCACCACTCCACAGAACGTTTTATGTGCAGAACCGGCGACATCTTGGATTTCGTCGGGTTTCAAGCTGAGATATGCATTTTCTGCGATTATCTTGGTGAGACTTCAGTCAGAAGTATGCAGAATCATCTAGATCGCTCTTGTCGAGCTGGTTAATGCAAAAAAACAAGTTTCCTGGTGTTTTCAACATTCCACAGTGCGTTTGATATGCAGAACCGGCGATATCTTGATTTTCGTGGTGTTTCCAGCTGAGATATGCATTTTTGCGATAATCAAGGTGAGTCTTCTGTCAGAAGTATGCAGAATCATCGAGATCCCTCTTTTCGGGCTATTTAATGCGAGAAACACGTTATCTGCTGTTTTCACCACTCCACAGTGCGTTTGATATGCAGAACCGGCGACATCTTGGCTTTCGTCGGGTATCAAGCTGAGATATGCATTTTCTACGATAATCTTGGTGAGACTTCTATCAGAAGTATGCAGAATCATCGAGATTCCTCTTTTCGAACTCTTTAATGCAAGAAACACGTTATCTGGTGTTTTCACCACTCCACAGTGCGTTTGATATGCAGAACCGGCGACATCTTGGCTTTCGTCGGGTATCAAGCTGAGATATGCATTTTCTGCGATAATCTTGGTGAGACTTCAGTCAGAAGTATGCAGAATCATCTAGATCGCTCGTTTCGTGCTTTTTAATGCGAGAAACACGTTATCTGGTGTTTTCACCACTCCACAGTGCGTTTGATATGCAGAACCGGCGACATCTTGGCTTTCGTCGGGGTTCAAGCTGAGATATGCATTTTTTGCGATAATCTTGGTGAGACTTCTGTCAGAAGTATGCAGAATCATCGGGATCGCTCTTTTCGAGCTATTTAATGCGAGAAACACGTTTTCTGGTGTATTCACTACTCCACAGTGCGTTTGATATGCAGAACCGGCGATATCTTGATTTTCGTGGTGTTTCCAGCTGAGATATGCATTTTTGCGATAATCTTGGTGAGTCTTCTGTCAGAAGTATGCAGAATCATTGAGATCCCTCTTTTCGAGCTATTTAATGAGGGCAAACACGTTATCTGGTGTTATCACCATTCCACAGTGCGTTTGATATGATGAACCGGCGACATCTTGGCTTTCGTCGGGTATCAAGCTGAGATATGCATTTTCTGCGGCAATCTTGGTGAGACTTCTGTCCGAAGTGTGCAGTATCATCGAGATCGCTCTTTTCGAACTATTTAATGCGGGAAACACGTTATCTGGTGTTTTGACCACTCCACAGTGCGATTGATATGTAGAGCCGCTGATAACTTGGTTTTCGTGGGGTTTCCAGCTGATATATGCATTTTCTGCGATAATCTTGATGTTTCATCTATGAGAAGTATGCAGAATCATCTATATCGCTCTTTTCGAGCTATTTAATGCGAAAAAACAAGTTCTCTGGTGTTTTCAACATTCCACAGTGCGTTTGATATGCCGAACCGGCTATATCTTGATGTTCGTGGTGTTTCCAGCTGAGATATGCATTGTCAGCGATAATCTTGGTGAGTCTTCTGTCAGAAGTATGCAGGATCTTCGAGAACGCTCTTTTCGAGCTATTTAATGCGAGAAACACGTTATCTGGTGTTTTCACCACTCCACAGTGCGTTTGATATGCAGTACCAGAGATATCTTCGTTTTCGGGGGGTTCAAGCTGAGATATGCATTTTTTACGATAATCTTGGTGAGACTTCTGTCCGAAGTATGCAGAATCATCAAGATCGCTCTATTCGAGCTATTTAATGCAAGAAACACGTTCTCTGGTTGTTTTCACCACTCCACAGTGCGTTTGATATGCAGAACCGGCAACATCTTGATTTTCGTGAGGTTTCGAGCTGAGATATGCATTTTCTACGATAATCTAGGTGAGACTTCTGTCTGAAGTATGCAGGATCTTCGAGAACGCTCTTTTCGAGCTATTTAATGCGAGAAACACGTTATCTGGTGTTTTCACCACTCCACAGTGCGTTTGATATGCAGTACCAGAGATATCTTCGTTTTCGGGGGGTTTCAAGCTGAGATATGCATTTTTTACGATAATCTTGGTGAGACTTCTGTCCGAAGTATGCAGAATCATCAAGATCGCTCTATTCGAGCTATTTAATGCAAGAAACACGTTCTCTGGTTGTTTTCACCACTCCACAGTGCGTTGGATATGCAGAACCGGAGATATCTTGGTTTCGGTCGGGTTTCAAACTGAGATATGCATTTTCTACGATAATCCTGGTGAGACTTCTGTCAGAAGTATGCAGAATCATCGAGAACGCTCGTTTCGAGCTACTTAATGCGAGAAACACGTTATCTGGTGTTTTAACCACTCCACAGTGCGTTTGATATGTAGAGCCGCCGATAACTTGGTTTTCGTGGGGTTTAGAGCTAAAATATGCATTTTCTGCGATAATCTAGGTGAGTCTTCTGTCAGAAGTATGCAGAGTCATCGAGATCGCTCTATTCGAGCCATTTAATGCGAGAAACACGTTATCTGGTGTTTTCATCACTCCACAGGGCGTTTGATATGCAGAACCGGCGATATCTTGGTTTTCGTGGGGTTTCCAGCTGAGATATGCATTTTCTGCGATAATCTTGCTGAGACTTTAGTCAGTAGTATGCAGAATCATCTAGATCGCTCTTTTCGAGCTATTTAATGCGAAAAAACAAGTTTTTTGGTGTTTTGACCACTCCACAGTGCGTTTGATATGTAGAGCCGCCGATAACTTGGTTTTCGTGGGGTTTCCAGCTAAAATATGCATTTTCTGCGATAATCTTGGTGAGTCTTCTGTCAGAAGTATACAGAATCATCGAGATCGCTCTATTCGAGCTATTTAATGCCAGAAACACGTTATCTGGTGTTTTCAGCACTCCACAGGGCGTTTGATATGCGGAACCGGCGATACCTTGATTTTCGTGGTGTTTCCAGGTGTGATATGCATTTTCTGCGATAATCTTGATGAGACTTCTGTCCGAAGTATGCTTAATCATCGAGATCGCTCGTTTCGACCAATTTAATGCGAGAAACACGTTATCTGGTGTTTTCACCACTCCACAGTGCGTTTGATATGCAGAACCAGCGTCATCTTGATTTTCGTGAGGTTTCAAGGTGAGATATGCATTTTTTGCGATAATATTGGTGAGACTTCAGTCAGAAGTATGCAGAATAATCTAGATCGTTCGTTTCGAGCTACTTAATGCGAGAAACGCGTTCTGTGGTGTTTTCACCACTCCACAGAACGTTTTATGTGCAGAACCGGCGACATCTTGGATTTCGTCGGGTTTCAAGCTGAGATATGCATTTTCTGCGATTATCTTGGTGAGACTTCAGTCAGAAGTATGCAGAATCATCGAGAACGCTCGTTTCGAGCTACTTAATGCGAGAAACACGTTATCTGGTGTTTTAACCACTCCACAGTGCGTTTGATATGTAGAGCCGCCGATAACTTGGTTTTCGTGGGGTTTAGAGCTAAAATATGCATTTTCTGCGATAATCTAGGTGAGTCTTCTGTCAGAAGTATGCAGAGTCATCGAGATCGCTCTATTCGAGCCATTTAATGCGAGAAACACGTTATCTGGTGTTTTCATCACTCCACAGGGCGTTTGATATGCAGAACCGGCGATATCTTGGTTTTCGTGGGGTTTCCAGCTGAGATATGCATTTTCTGCGATAATCTTGCTGAGACTTTAGTCAGTAGTATGCAGAATCATCTAGATCGCTCGTTTCGAGCTATTTAATGCGAAAAACCAAGTTTTTTGGTGTTTTGACCACTCCACAGTGCGTTTGATATGTAGAGCCGCCGATAACTTGGTTTTCGTGGGGTTTCCAGCTATAATATGCATTTTCTGCGATAATCTTGGTGAGTCTTCTGTCAGAAGTATGCAGAATCATCGAGATCGCTCTATTCGAGTTATTTAATGCCAGAAACACGTTATCTGGTGTTTTCAGCACTCCACAGGGCGTTTGATATGCGGAACCGGCGATACCTTGATTTTCGTGGTGTTTCAAGGTGAGATATGCATTTTCTGCGATAATCTTGATGAGACTTCTGTCCGAAGTATGCTTAATCATCGAGATCGCTCGTTTCGACCAATTTAATGCGAGAAACACGTTATCTGGTGTTTTCACCACTCCACAGTGCGTTTGATATGCAGAACCAGCGATATCTTGGTTTTCGTGGGGATTCAAGCTGAGATATGCAATTTCTGCGATAATCTTGGTGAGACTTCCGTCCGAAGTATGCTTAATCATCGAGATCGCTCGTTTCGAGCTATTTAATGCGAGAAACACGTTTTCTGGGGTTTTCACCACACCACAGGTCGTTGGATGTGCAGAACCGGAGATAGCTTGGTTTTCGTGGGGTTTCAAGCTGAGATATGCATTTTCTGCGATAATCTTGGTGAGACTTCTGTCCGAAGTATGCTTAATCATCGAGATCGCTCGTTTCGACCTATTTAATGCGAGAAACACGTTATTTGGTGTTTTCACCACTCCACAGTGCGTTTGATATGCACAACCGGCGACATCTTGGCTTTCGTTGTGTATCAAGCTGAGATATGCATTTTCTACGATAATCTTGGTGAGACTTCTGTCAGAAGTATCCAGAATCATCGGGATCGCACTTTTCGAGCTATTTAATGCGAGAAACACGTTATCTGGTTGTTTTCACCACTCTACAGTGCGTTTGATATGCAGAACCGGCGTCATCTTGATTTTCGTGAGGTTTCAAGGTGAGATATGCATTTTTTGCGATAATATTGGTGAGACTTCAGTCAGAAGTATGCAGAATAATCTAGATCGTTCGTTTCGAGCTACTTAATGCGAGAAACGCGTTCTGTGGTGTTTTCACCACTCCACAGAACGTTTTATGTGCAGAACCGGCGACATCTTGGATTTCGTCGGGTTTCAAGCTGAGATATGCATTTTCTGCGATTATCTTGGTGAGACTTCAGTCAGAAGTATGCAGAATCATCTAGATCGCTCTTGTCGAGCTGGTTATTGCAAAAAAACAAGTTTCCTGGTGTTTTCAACATTCCACAGTGCGTTTGATATGCAGAACCGGCGATATCTTGATTTTCGTGGTGTTTCCAGCTGAGATATGCATTTTTGCGATAATCAAGGTGAGACTTCTGTCAGAAGTATGCAGAATCATCGAGATCCCTCTTTTCGGGCTATTTAATGCGAGAAACACGTTATCTGCTGTTTTCACCACTCCACAGTGCGTTTGATATGCAGAACCGGCGACATCTTGGCTTTCGTCGGGTATCAAGCTGAGATATGCATTTTCTACGATAATCTTGGTGAGACTTCTATCAGAAGTATGCAGAATCATCGAGATTCCTCTTTTCGAACTCTTTAATGCAAGAAACACGTTATCTGGTGTTTTCACCACTCCACAGTGCGTTTGATATGCAGAACCGGCGACATCTTGGCTTTCGTCGGGTATCAAGCTGAGATATGCATTTTCTGCGATAATCTTGGTGAGACTTCAGTCAGAAGTATGCAGAATCATCTAGATCGCTCGTTTCGTGCTCTTTAATGCGAGAAACACGTTATCTGCTGTTTTCACCACTCCACAGTGCGTTTGATATGCAGAACCGGCGACATCTTGGCTTTCGTCGGGTATCAAGCTGAGATATGCATTTTCTACGATAATCTTGGTGACACTTCTATCAGAAGTATGCAGAATCATCGAGATTCCTCTTTTCGAACTCTTTAATGCAAGAAACACGTTATCTGGTGTTATCACCATTCCACAGTGCGTTTGATATGCAGAACCGGCGACATCTTGGCTTTCGTCGGGTATCAAGCTGAGATATGAATTTTCTGCGGCAATCTTGGTGAGACTTCTGTCCGAAGTGTGCAGTATCATCGAGATCGCTCTTTTCGAGCTATTTAATGCGGGAAACACGTTATCTGGTGTTTTGACCACTCCACAGTGCGATTGATATGTAGAGCCGCTGATAACTTGGTTTTCGTGGGGTTTCCAGCTGATATATGCATTTTCTGCGATAATCTTGATGTTTCATCTATGAGAAGTATGCAGAATCATCTATATCGCTCTTTTCGAGCTATTTAATGCGAAAAAACAAGTTCTCTGGTGTTTTCAACATTCCACAGTGCGTTTGATATGCCGAACCGGCGATATCTTGATGTTCGTGGTGTTTCCAGCTGAGATATGCATTTTTTACGATAATCTTGGTGAGACTTCTGTCCGAAGTATGCAGAATCATCAAGATCGCTCTATTCGAACTATTTAATGCAAGAAACACGTTCTCTGGTTGTTTTCACCACTCCACAGTGCGTTTGATATGCAGAACCGGCAACATCTTGATTTTCGTGAGGTTTCGAGCTGAGATATGCATTTTCTACGATAATCTAGGTGAGACTTCTGTCAGAAGTATGCAGGATCTTCGAGAACGCTCTTTTCAAGCTATTTAATGCGAGAAACACGTTATCTGGTGTTTTCACCACTCCACAGTGCGTTTGATATGCAGTACCAGAGATATCTTCGTTTTCGGGGGGTTTCAAGCTGAGATATGCATTTTTTACGATAATCTTGGTGAGACTTCTGTCCGAAGTATGCAGAATCATCAAGATCGCTCTATTCGAACTATTTAATGCAAGAAACACGTTCTCTGGTTGTTTTCACCACTCCACAGTGCGTTTGATATGCAGAACCGGCAACATCTTGATTTTCGTGAGGTTTCGAGCTGAGATATGCATTTTCTACGATAATCTAGGTGAGACTTCTGTCAGAAGTATGCAGGATCTTCGAGAACGCTCTTTTCAAGCTATTTAATGCGAGAAACACGTTATCTGGTGTTTTCACCACTCCACAGTGCGTTTGATATGCAGTACCAGAGATATCTTCGTTTTCGGGGGGTTTCAAGCTGAGATATGCATTTTTTACGATAATCTTGGTGAGACTTCTGTCCGAAATATGCAGAATCATCAAGATCGCTCTATTCGAGCTATTTAATGCAAGAAACACGTTCTCTGGTTGTTTTCACCACTCCACAGTGCGTTGGATATGCAGAACCGGAGATATCTTGGTTTCGGTCGGGTTTCAAACTGAGATATGCATTTTCTACGATAATCCTGGTGAGACTTCTGTCAGAAGTATGCAGAATCATCGAGAACGCTCGTTTCGAGCTACTAAATGCGAGAAACACGTTATCTGGTGTTTTAACCACTCCACAGTGCGTTTGATATGTAGAGCCGCCGATAACTTGGTTTTCGTGGGGTTTAGAGCTAAAATATGCATTTTCTGCGATAATCTAGGTGAGTCTTCTGTCAGAAGTATGCAGAGTCATCGAGATCGCTCTATTCGAGCCATTTAATGCGAGAAACACGTTATCTGGTGTTTTCATCACTCCACAGGGCGTTTGATATGCAGAACCGTCGATATCTTGGTTTTCGTGGGGTTTCCAGCTGAGATATGCATTTTCTACGATAATCCTGGTGAGACTTCTGTCAGAAGTATCCAGAATCATCGGGATCGCACTTTTCGAGCTATTTAATGCGAGAAACACGTTATCTGGTTGTTTTCACCACTCTACAGTGCGTTTGATATGCAGAACCGGCGTCATCTTGATTTTCGTGAGGTTTCAAGGTGAGATATGCATTTTTTGCGATAATATTGGTGAGACTTCAGTCAGAAGTATGCAGAATAATCTAGATCGTTCGTTTCGAGCTACTTAATGCGAGAAACGCGTTCTGTGGTGTTTTCACCACTCCACAGAACGTTTTATGTGCAGAACCGGCGACATCTTGGATTTCGTCGGGTTTCAAGCTGAGATATGCATTTTCTGCGATTATCTTGGTGAGACTTCAGTCAGAAGTATGCAGAATCATCTAGATCGCTCTTGTCGAGCTGGTTAATGCAAAAAAACAAGTTTCCTTGTGTTTTCAACATTCCACAGTGCGTTTGATATGCAGAACCGGCGATATCTTGATTTTCGTGGTGTTTCCAGCTGAGATATGCATTTTTGCGATAATCAAGGTGAGTCTTCTGTCAGAAGTATGCAGAATCATCGAGATCCCTTTTTTCGGGCTATTTAATGCGAGAAACACGTTATCTGCTGTTTTCACCACTCCACAGTGCGTTTGATATGCAGAACCGGCGACATCTTGGATTTCGTCGGGTTTCAAGCTGAGATATGCATTTTCTGCGATTATCTTGGTGAGACTTCAGTCAGAAGTATGCAGAATCATCTAGATCGCTCTTGTCGAGCTGGTTAATGCAAAAAAACAAGTTTCCTTGTGTTGTCAACATTCCACAGTGCGTTTGATATGCAGAACCGGCGATATCTTGATTTTCGTGGTGTTTCCAGCTGAGATATGCATTTTTGCGATAATCAAGGTGAGTCTTCTGTCAGAAGTATGCAGAATCATCGAGATCCCTCTTTTCGGGCTATTTAATGCGAGAAACACGTTATCTGCAGTTTTCACCACTCCACAGTGCGTTTGATATGCAGAACCGGCGACATCTTGGCTTTCGTCGGGTATCAAGCTGAGATATGCATTTTCTACGATAATCTTGGTGAGACTTCTATCAGAAGTATGCAGAATCATCGAGATTCCTCTTTTCGAACTCTTTAATGCAAGAAACACGTTATCTGGTGTTTTCACCACTCCACAGTGCGTTTGATATGCAGAACCGGCGACATCTTGGCTTTCGTCGGGTATCAAGCTGAGATATGCATTTTCTGCGATAATCTTGGTGAGACTTCAGTCAGAAGTATGCAGAATCATCTAGATCGCTCGTTTCGTGCTCTTTAATGCGAGAAACACGTTATCTGGTGTTTTCACCACTCCACAGTGCGTTTGATATGCAGAACCGGCGACATCTTGGCTTTCGTCGGGGTTCAAGCTGAGATATGCATTTTCTGCGATAATCTTGGTGAGACTTCTGTCAGAAGTATGCAGAATCATCGGGATCGCTCTTTTCGAGCTATTTAATGCGAGAAACACGTTTTCTGGTGTATTCACAACTCCACAGTGCGTTTGATATGCAGAACCGGCGATATCTTGATTTTCGTGGTGTTTCCAGCTGAGATATGCATTTTTGCGATAATCTTGGTGAGTCTTCTGTCAGAAGTATGCAGAATCATTGAGATCCCTCTTTTCGAGCTATTTAATGAGGGGAAACACGTTATCTGGTGTTATCACCATTCCACAGTGCGTTTGATATGCAGAACCGGCGACATCTTGGCTTTCGTCGGGTATCAAGCTGAGATATGCATTTTCTGCGGCAATCTTGGTGAGACTTCTGTCCGAAGTGTGCAGTATCATCGAGATCGCTCTTTTCGAGCTATTTAATGCGGGAAACACGTTATCTGGTGTTTTGACCACTCCACAGTGCGATTGATATGTAGAGCCGCTGATAACTTGGTTTTCGTGGGGTTTCCAGCTGATATATGCATTTTCTGCGATAATCTTGATGTTTCATCTATGAGAAGTATGCAGAATCATCTATATCGCTCTTTTCGAGCTATTTAATGCGAAAAAACAAGTTCTCTGGTGTTTTCAACATTCCACAGTGCGTTTGATATGCCGAACCGGCGATATCTTGATGTTCGTGGTGTTTCCAGCTGAGATATGCATTGTCAGCGATAATCTTGGTGAGTCTTCTGTCAGAAGTATGCAGAATCATCGGGATCGCTCTTTTCGAGCTACTTAATGCGCGAAACACGTTTTCTGGTGTTTTCACCACTCGACGGTACGTTTGTTGGGAAGAACCGGAGATAACTCGCTTATCGACGGGTTTCAAGCTGAGATATGCATTTTCTACGATAATCTTGGTGAGACTTCTGTCAGAAGTATGCAAGATCTTCGAGAACGCTCTTTTCGAGCTATTTAATGCGAGAAACACGTTATCTGGTGTTTTCACCACTCCACAGTGCGTTTG